>RXON01000625.1:0-129803 GCA_009667805.1 Leptobrachium leishanense
CCATGCCCTTTCTAGTTAAGAAGGTGTTGTGTCTTCTTTATATTTAAGGGGTATGGGTCAAGGAGGTCCCAGGTTTAATCAGTCATGTAGAAATTACTGACCCCCCAAAATACTTGGTGGCAGTGAGAACACACGGATTAGAACAATTCCCAAATATTTTGTAGAAATTACTGACCCCCCAAAATACTGGGTGGCAGTGAGAACACACGGATTAGAACAATTCCCAAATATTTTGTAGAAATTATTGACCCCCCAAAATACTGGGTGGCAGTGAGAACACACGGATTAGAACAATTCCCAAATATTTTGTAGAAATTATTGACCCCCCAAAATACTGGGTGGCAGTGAGAACACACGGATTAGAACAATTCCCAAATATTTTGTAGAAATTACTGACCCCCCAAAATACTGGGTGGCAGTGAGAACACACGGATTAGAACAATTCCCAAATATTTTGTAGAAATTACTGACCCCCCAAAATACTTGGTGTCAGTGAGAACACACAGATTAGAACAATTCCCAGAAATATTGTAGAAATGAAACCCCCCCCAGTAGCTGGTGGCAGACTGGCAGTGAGAACACACACTAACAACACACACTAACACAAGAATAATCTCCTCTCAAACACGTGTTGAAGCGCTGTGTGAAGCCTTATATAGTGTGCTGCGGGACTTAGCTCTGTTAGCCAATGATTGGGCAAAATTTGTCCAATCAGGACTCTGTGCCGTGATTGGCATATTCTTGAACCTGTCTTGCACCTGACCTGTGGTCAGGTGCAAGGCTGAAGCCAATTACAAGTCTCAGGCCAGTGTAAAAGTGCATTGTGGTCCATTGTGGTGCATTGGCGGCGAACACGTGGAAATGTTCGCATTTCGCGAACTTGCGAACAGGCGATGTTCGAATCGATCTCCGAACCAAACAGCTCATCACTACTGATGATAAGACAAGTAGAAACAGTAACCCTGACCCTAATGATACGACAAGTAGAAACAGTAACCCTAACCCTAATGATAAGACAAGGAGAAACAGTAACCCTAATAAGACAAGTAGAAACAGTAACCCTATCCATAAAAGAAGTAGAAACAGTAACCATAACCCTAATGATACGACAAGTAGAAACAGTAACCCTAAACCTAATGATAAGACAAGTAGAAACAGTAACCCTAATGATAAGACAAGTAGAAACAGTAACCCTATCCATAAAAGATGTAGAAACAGTAACCCTAACCCTAATGATAAGACAAGTAGAAACAGTAACCCTAATGATAAGACAAGTAGAAACAGTAACCCTAATGATAAGACAAGTAGAAACAGTAACTCTATCCATTTAAGAAGTAGAAACAGTAACCCTAACCCTAATGATAAGACAAGTAGAAACAGTAACCCTAACCCTAATGATAAGACAAGTAGAAACAGTTACCCTAACCCTAATGATAAGTTCGCGAACTTGCGAACAGGCGATGTTCGAATCGATCGCCGAACCGATCGAACCGAACAGCTCATCCCTACTGATGATAAGACAAGTAGAAACAGTAACCCTAACCCTTATGATAAGACAAGTAGAAACCATAACCCTATCCATAAAAGAAATAGAAACAGTAACCCTAACCCTAATGATACGACAAGTAGAAACAGTAACCCTAGTAATAAGACAAGTAGAAACAGTAACCCTAACCCTAATGATAAGACAAGTTGAAACAGTAACCCTAGTGATAAGACAGGTAGAAACCGTAACCCTAACCCTAATGATAAGACAAGGAGAAACAGTAACCCTAATAAGGCAAGTAGAAACAGTAACCCTAATGATAAGACAAGTAGAAACAGTAACCCTAATGATAAGACAAGTAGAAACAGTAACCCTATACATAAAAGAAGTAGAAACAGTAACCCTAACCCTAATGATAAGACAAGTAGAAACAGTAACTCTATCCATAAAAGAAGTAGAAACAGTAACCCTAACCCTAATGATAAGACAAGTAGAAACAGTAACCCTAATAAGACAAGTAGAAAAAGTAACCCTATCCATTTAAGAAGTAGAAACAGTAACCCTAACCCTAATGATAAGACAAGTAGAAACAGTAACCCTAATGATAAGACAAGTAGAAACTTTAACCCTATCCATTTAAGAAGTAGAAACAGTAACCCTAACCCTAATGATAAGACAAGTAGAAACAGTAACCCTAATGATAAGACAAGTAGAAACAGTAACTCTATCCATTTAAGAAGTAGAAACAGTAACCCTAGCCCTAATGATAAGACAAGTAGAAACAGTAACCCTAATGATAAGACAAGTAGAAACAGTAACCCTATCCATAAAAGAAGTAGAAACAGTAACCCTAACCCTAATGATAAGACAAGTAGAAACAGTAACTCTATCCATAAAAGAAGTAGAAACAGTAACCCTAACCCTAATGATAAGACAAGTAGAAACAGTAACCCTAATAAGACAAGTAGAAAAAGTAACCCTATCCATTTAAGAAGTAGAAACAGTAACCCTAACCCTAATGATAAGACAAGTAGAAACAGTAACCCTAATGATAAGACAAGTAGAAACAGTAACCCTATCCATTTAAGAAGTAGAAACAGTAACCCTAACCCTAATGATAAGACAAGTAGAAACAGTAACCCTAATGATAAGACAAGTAGAAACAGTAACCCTATCCATTTAAGAAGTAGAAACAGTAACCCTAACCCTAATGATAAGACAAGTAGAAACAGTAACCCTAATGATAAGACAAGTAGAAACAGTAACCCTATCCATAAAAGAAGTAGAAACAGTAACCCTAACCCTAATGATAAGACAAGTAGAAACAGTAACTCTATCCATTTAAGAAGTAGAAACAGTAACTCTATCCATAAAAGAAGTAGAAACAGTAACCCTAACCCTAATGATAAGACAAGTAGAAACAGTAACCCTAATGATAAGACAAGTAGAAACAGTAACCCTATCCATTTAAGAAGTAGAAACAGTAACCCTAATCCTAATGATAAGACAAATAGAAACAGTAACCCTAACGATAAGACAAGTAGAAACAGTAACCCTATCCATTTAAGAAGTAGAAACAGTAACCCTAACCCTAATGATAAGACAAGTAGAAACAATAACCCTAATGATAAGACAAGTAGAAACAGTAACCCTATCCATAAAAGAAGTAGAAACAGTAACCCTAACCCTAATGATAAGACAAGTAGAAACAGTAACTCTATCCATTTAAGAAGTAGAAACAGTAACTCTATCCATTTAAGAAGTAGAAACAGTAACCCTAGCCCTAATGATAAGACAAGTAGAAACAGTTACCCTAACCCTAATGATAAGACAAGTAGAAACAGTAACTCTATCCATTTAAGAAGTAGAAACAGTAACCCTAGCCCTAATGATAAGACAAGTAGAAACAGTAACCCTAATGATAAGACAAGTAGAAACAGTAACCCTATCCATAAAAGAAGTAGAAACAGTAACCCTAACCCTAATGATAAGACAAGTAGAAACAGTAATCCTATCCATTTAAGAAGTAGAAACAGTAACCCTAACCCTAATGATAAGACAAGTAGAAACAGTAACCCTAATGATAAGACAAGTAGAAACAGTAACCCTATCCATTTAAGAAGTAGAAACAGTAACTCTAATCCTAATGATAAGACAAATAGAAACAGTAACCCTAACGATAAGACAAGTAGAAACAGTAACCCTATCCATTTAAGAAGTAGAAACAGTAACCCTAACCCTAATGATAAGACAAGTAGAAACAATAACCCTAATGATAAGACAAGTAGAAACAGTAACCCTATCCATAAAAGTAGAAACAGTAACCCTAACCCTAATGATAAGACAAGTAGAAACAGTAACTCTATCCATTTAAGAAGTAGAAACAGTAACCCTAGCCCTAATGATAAGACAAGTAGAAACAGTTACCCTAACCCTAATGATAAGACAAGTAGTTACATAGTTATATAGGCTGAAAAAAGACATGCGTCCATCGGGTTCAGCCTCTCCCACATAACCTACTGCTGTTGATCCAAAAGAAGGCAAAAAACCCAGTCTGAATGCTTGCCAATATGCAACATACTGGGAAAAAATTCCTTCTTGACCCCAGAATGGCAGTCAGATTTCTCCTTGGATCAAGAAGCTTTTACCCACATATTAAATATTATAACCCTTAATATTCTGTGTCTGCAGGAAGTCATCCAGTCGTTTTTTAAAAGTCTGTACAGACTCTGACCCAACCACCTCAACAGGCAGAGAATTCCACAGCTTTATTGTTCTCACCGTAAAATAACCCTTCCTATGCTTTAAGCTAAATTTTCTTTCTTCCAGTCTAAATGGATGACCCCTTGTCCTGTGTATAGTCCTGTTAATGAATAGGTTATCAGACAATGGTTGATAATGGCCCCGTATATATTTATATAAGGTTATCAGATCCCCTCTAAGGCGCCTTTCTCTCTAAACTAAACAGGTTTAAGCTTGTTAGTCTTTCCTCATAACTTAACCCTTCCATCCCCCTTATTAATTTAGTTGCCCGTCTCTGCACTTTTTCTAGCGATATAATATCTTTTTTTAAGACAGGTGCCCAAAATTGCACGGCATATTCAAGGTGCGGCCTGACCATTGATTTATACAGAGGCAAAATTATGTTTTCATCCCGTGAGTGAACTCCCCTTTTAATGCATGCCAGTACTTTGCTGGCCTTGGCGGCTGCTGTTTGACATTGCACATTGTTACTTAGTTTGAAGTCTATGATTATTCCCAAATCCTTCTCCTGCTTGGATTTCCCTAACTCCGTACCATTTAGGGTATAAATTGCTTGTGTGTTCTTCACTCCAAAGTGCATAACTTTACATTTATCTAGATTAAATTTCATCTGCCATTTAAGTGCCCAGTCCCCCAATCTATCTAAATCCCTCTGCAGCGAAGTAACATCCTGCTCACATTGTATTACTTTTCCTAGCTTTGTGTCATCTGCAAACACTGATACATGACTTTCAATGCCTATCTCAAGGTCATTTATAAATAAATTGAATAGTATTGGTCCTATAACAGACCCCTGAGGGACACCACTTACCACTGGTGTCCATCTTGAAAATGTACCATTTATGACCACTCTCTGTACCCTATCTTTTAGCCAGTTTTCTATCCAAGAACAAGTATTTTCATCTAGACCATTTTTCTTAATTTAAATAGTAACCTTTTGTGTGGAACTGTGTCGAAAGCTTTGGCAAAATCTAAGTAAATCACATCCACTGCGACCCCCTGATCTATACTTCTACTTACTTCCTCATAGAACGTAATTAGGTTAGTCTGACATGATCTGTGTTTCATGAAACCATGCTGATTTTTGCCAATTACATTATACCTCCCAATAAATTCCTGAATATTATCCCTTAGTAACCCCTCAAATACTTTCCCAGCCACAGATGTTAAGCTCACAGGTCTATAATTCCCAGGCACAAATTTTAAACCTTTCTTAAATATAGGGACCACGTCAGCTTTTCTCCAATCCTCTGGTACTATTCCTGAAAGAAAAGAATCTTGAAAGATTAAGAACAGAGGTTTACATATTTCAACACATAGCTCTCTTAGTACTCGCGGGTGAATTCCATCTGCCCTGGGGCTTTATTAACATTCACATTGTTTAATTTGTGTAAAACCTTGTCCTGAGTCAACCAGTCACTTTGTATTAGTAAGTTTTTATTAATGAATTTCATGTCTCCTGTTATAGGTTTCTCTTTGATAAATACTGAAGAAAAATAATCATTTAAAATTTCTGCTTATCCTGATCTTCAGTTAACAATAACCCTGACTCAGATTTTAGTGAACCTACATTTTCACTCTTGGGTTTTTTAGAATTTATGTACCTAAAGAATCTTTTAGGGTTGGTCTTGCTCTCTTTGGCTATTTCTTTTTCATTTTCTAGTTTAGCCCATCTAATCGCATTTTTACATGCTTTATTGGCTGCCCTATATGCTTTATAGGATGCCTCAGATTTATCAAATTTAAAAGCTTTAAATGCCTTCTTTTTATTTTTCATTTCCTTAGTTACCTTCCTACTAAGCCACATTGGTTTCAGTCTGTTTCTTTTATATTTATTAACCAGTGGAATATATTGTGACGTGTACTTTTCTAGTGTTAGTTTAAAGATATTCCACTTATCCTCAGTGTTTTTCCCGTGAAAGAGTTTCTGCCAGTCAATGACATTGAGAGCTTCCTTTATTTTAATAAAGTTGGCCTTTTTAAAATTATATATTTTTAGCATGCCCCTTATGAATGTGTTTTTTTGAGTTTATTTCAAAAGTCACCATGTTATGGTCGCTGTTCCCAACTGTTCTTTTACATTAATATTTGAGAAAAGATCCACATTATTTGTTATAACCAGGTCCAGACAGTTATCCTCTCTAGTTGGTGTTTCTACCAGTTGTGACATGAAGGTATCATTTAAAATGTTCAGGAACCGGATTCCCTTTGCTGAATTACTAGTCCCACTATCCCAATTAATGTCTGGTAATTAAAATCTCCAATAATTAAAGTGCTACCATGATGTGCAGCCTTCCTAATTTGCTCTAACAGTTGTTCTTCCTCATCATTATCTATATTAGGTGGTTTATAGCATATGCCAACCAATAATTGACTTCCCTGTTTATTCCCCAACGAAATATTTACCCATAACGATTCCACATTTCCCTCATCGCTTTCCAGTTGTGTAATATTAGGCTTTAAATCCCGATTTACATATAAACACACTCCACCCCCTTTCTTATGTTTCCTATCCTTTCTAAACAATGTATAACCGTTTAAGTTTACAGCCCAGTCATGCATTTCGTCCCACCATGTTTCTGTTATTCCTATAATGTCTTATTGCTTAGTGTATGCCATTACCTCTAGTTCCCCCATCTTGTTATTAAGGCTCCTTGCATTAGCAAGCATACATTTAATGTTGTCTCTACCCACACATGCTGAATGCGACTTTAGAAACAGTAGAAACAGTAACTCTATCCATTTAAGAAGTAGAAACAGTAACCCTAGCCCTAATGATAAGACAAGTAGAAACAGTTACCCTAACTCTATTTTTAAAACATGTAGAAACAGCAACCCTATCCATAAAAGAAGTAGAAACAGTAACCCTAACCCTAGTGATAAAACAAGAAAAAGAATAACCCTAACCCTAGTAATAAAACTAGTAGAAATAGTAACCATAACCCTAATGATAATAAAAGTATAAATACCAACCCAAAACACAAATGTATGCCTAACCTTACTGCTAGAACAGTAACCTTAACTCTAATGATAAAACAAGCAGAAATAGTAACCCTAACCCTTGAAGTAACCATACAAATGCAACTTGTCTCATTGCTACTACCCCATTTTGGCCCCAACATGATCCATTGTGATTGTTCCATCTTGAACACCTGAACTAGAAACCAACATACTATCTTGCTCCATCCTAACTATCTACGCTAGAAACTCAATATGTCATATGGGGAGCATTCCACTCCAGACAGGTATCCATATACCTCCTGGATTTTTCAATCTCACTAGCGCAGTTGATCTTGATGAAACTGGCCTGTGTGGATTCATATTCAGTTTTTGTACACATCTCCTTCTCCAGTATGGTAGAATGGATGACACCACATATGGTACATGCGCCATATACCATTCGGTACAAGGACATTGTTAAAGGAAAACTACCACTAACATAAGATGTAACTAAATTAATTACAAAAGAAAAACACATTATAAAACACCTTATAAAACACATGCTGCTGGGGACAAGGAAGATGGCTCATAGCTCAATGACTCTGCGCTCAACCTGCTCCAAATTCGCCTCCACAGCGACCCAACACACTTAAATTCCCCCTGAACTTCTGGGGGTCCTTCTTGTCATGCTCAGGAACAAGACACACACCGGGCAATCTGATATCTGAAGGTGCTTTCCCCCCCCCCTCCGGACCGCTGCTGTCGAGTTCGATTTGTCGACCCTGTGGTGTATTCAGCATTCACTGCAGGGTCCCTGAATTGTGGCAAATCAACCCACCGAACGAATCAAAAAACCGACGCAACACCGCCGAATCGATCAGATAAAAAAAACAGCAGAATTGATTCGAAAGAAGTCGATGACCGAACAGAGTGCCGACCAGCCACTGGAAAAAGCCGACAAGCTGCCGAATGGGGTAAAAAAAAAAAAGCAACCGCAACTTTTAAGTCGTTTTCGAAAAAAGTACTGCATGAAAATGCCTGGAAATAATATGCCTGGTCCTACAAATAATAATAAAAGGTCTGTTACAAAGAAAACAGAACCAGAAAATCACCAAAAATGCCTAAAGAATCCTAAAAAATAAATAGACTTTTTGCTGCAAATGAAAAGAATAAACGGCTTATTAGATATTGGTTAAAAACGGCAATATTTTTTAACATTGAAGCCTATGGGATTCGCCTGATTAAACCTGACGAATGAAACCACCGAACAGCAGGGAATTTCACTGACATTTCTCTGCTGTTCGGTGTCTGTGAATAGATTAATCATTGCTTCTCTCTGGGGGATTTCACTGCCGTCGAACAGAAACATATTTCGGTGGCAATTCGCTAATATTTGGTGAATTGCCAGCTTTCTGAATAGCCGAATAGCCACGAAATTGCACCGTATGAGGAGATTCACTTTTCGGTGCAATTTCGGGGCCAATTCAGCTCTCTTTGATTAACCCTGAAAGCGATGCGCTGATAGTGATATTATAGGATTTGTGGTATTTCTGTGGAGAGGACACGTTCACTTGCACATCAGGGAAATGCACATTTGAATGTTATGTTTTTATTTCTTGTAGTTTTCACGGCGTCTGCTGAAAGAGAGAGGAAATAAACAGATATCGGTATGAAGCGCGGCCGTTATTTCATTAGAGCAGTGCCGCTGTTACATGTAATGGCACACGGAATTAGCGTGTGTCATATGAGATCACCAGTGTATTGTGTGCTGCTGTGACGTTAGGATTCCTGGAGCAGGTGGAGCTGATACGATTATCTCTTTGCTCACCTTTATCTATAACTCAAAGGTACAGGGTGTCAGCAGGCGACACATTGGAGCAATGACTTGGAGGAGCGGAATTTATGCGATTGCGTTCTGTGCGATCGTTTTCCTGATTGGGGTAAGTGCAGCATTTCCACAATTAAATGGAGAACTATTAGGGGGTTATTCGCTAACCTGCGATTGCCCCGAAATTGCAGGGTGAATTTAACCATTTGGTGCCTTTTCAGGACAATTCACTAAGCTGTCAATTCACCAAATACAGGTGAACTGACAGCAAAATAGGGTGTAATTCACTGCAATTCTGCTGCACTGAAATTGCCCCATAGAAGACTACCGTGTCTTCTATCACAGAATGTTGAATTCAAAGAAATTCAAGCGAAATTACCTGATTTTTTGTATTTCAATTTGACAGGTTTAAACAGGCAAATCCCATAGGTTTCAATGTAACCTAACTTTTTAATTAATTTTTTTTAAAGACCATTTATTCTTTTTATTTTTTGCAAAACCCCACTTCATTTTTATCTTTTTTAAAAGACATTGTTTATTTTTATTTGTTTTAAAGTCTATAAAGTCTATAGTATTTTTTAAAGTCTTTTACTTTGTAACAGACCTTTTTATTATTTTTTAAAGGGCATTTTCTATTATTTAGACATTATTGATTTAAAATCCTGTTAAGGAGAATAGGACGCCTCCGTTTTGTTTATTTCTTCAGTTCAGTGGAATTCGCCAATTTGAAAGCCGTCGATCCGCCGAACAAAGCGCCAACGGGCCGTTAGAAAAAGACGACAAGCCGACGAATAGTGTAAAAAAAAACCCAACAACAATAAAAAATGATTGAAAGGTTCAAATTTTTAACCGCTGTTTGCAAAGAAAAACCTACTGGATGGAAATGTCTGGAATTAACATAGAAGGTCTTATGAATAATAAGAATGAAAAAGTCTGTTACAGAAAAAAAAAGCGATTTAAAAAAAAAGAAAACAAACATAAATTTGCTGAAAAACCCCCGAAAAATCCCTAAAAAAAAAATATATAAAGAGACTTTTTCCTGCAGATTAAAAGAATAAACGGTTTGTTATATTTTGGATAAAAAAGGGAATATTGTTTTACATTGAAACTTATGGGGTTCACCTGATTAAACCTGACGAATGAAAGTACCGAACAGCAGGACATTTCACTGATATTTCACTGCTTTTCGGTGTCTCTGAATAGATTAACCATTGCTTCTCTATGGGGGATTTCAATGCCGTCGAACAGGCACTGTACTTGTTGGCAGTTCGACAAAATTTGGCGAACTGCCTGCTCTCTGAATAGCTGAATGGCCACGAAATGGCACTGTATGGGAAAATTCACTGCTTGTTGCCTTTTCGGGGCCAGATCAGCTCAGCTCAGATCAGCCACGGCGGGCACTATAGACGTCAACACGCCTGTGCGATGACGTCTATTTCAGGTACACCCTCCCCGCCATTGCGGGGAAGGTGCCTGAAGGGGAGGGGGGAGGACCTCTCCCCCTCCCCATCCGTATGGGCCAGCGAGTAAAGGCAGGCACCTCTTGGAAGAGCACAGCCTGCCCTTCCAAGCAGTGGCTGTCTTTAACCCCCTAGGGGGCTGGATCGCGATATGGTGCTAACATGCGCTGTATCGCGGTCCCGTCCCGGAACTGGCTGACATCTTGGATGTCGACCAAGCATCTGGGATATCCCCCTAACGACTGGCGCGATGGCACCAGTTCTGCAATTAACCCCTTGCTGCCACCTATGGTGGAGATAGGGGTCCCAATGAACCCCCTACCTCCCGATCTGTCACAGCTAGGGGTTAATGTTTTATATCATTGGAACGGCCAGAGCATGGCCTTTCCAATGATACCAAACATGACCATGTACAGTGTAAAAAAAATAATTAAAAATAAAAATTTAAAAAAATTAAAAAAACTTTTTTGTTTTGTTTTTAATTAATGCAGCAATATTGTTCCCATTTCAATTATAATGTGAACAATGATGCTGCACTAACGTTTTTTTCTATGGGGGCGTTTGTTAAAAATCACGTCATTTTCCCCAAAAAAAAGGAACACGTCCCCATTTCTAATTTTTTTAACAAGTGCACCCCATAGAAAATATAACCGCAAACGCTCGCATGATAAAATGTGAAAAAAACACTTTACACGTTGTAAATTATTAAAAATTCTAATTTTATTGCATTTTTTGCTATATTATACAGACAGAACATGACGTATACATATAATAATGATATATTATGAATTTTCCGAGTCTCCCAGAAAGAACGATATATAATATGTCTCGGTCGCATAGTAAAATGTGACTTCAAATCGCATTTAACCACTTCAATGCTGAGGACGCGCTCAGCGTGTCCTCAGCATTCCTGCTGGTGTGCGGAGGACGCGCTGAGCGCGTCCTCCATTGGGGTCAGCGTTCGGCCGGGTTCCGGCCGATCGCTGGCCCCTCCGGTGCGGGCTGACATCCTGGATGTCAGCCCGGCATCCGGAACAGCAGCCGCCAGAATTAGGTGTCATCGCGGCAGCGCGATGACACCTAATTCAGGCGCCCACCCCGCATGTGCGGAGGAGGCGCTTGAAAGGGAGGGGGGAGGTCCTTCGGACCTCTCTCCCTCCGATCGGCGGCTCTGCGGGGGTTAACCCAGGCAATCATTTGGAAGGGCACAGCCTGCCCTTCCAAAATGGTGCTGGCATTAACCCCTGGGGAGCTGGATCGCGAATCGGCGCTGAAAAGCGCCGGTTCGCGATCCTTTCCCGGAGCTGGCCGACATCTTGGATGTCGGCCAAGCCTCCGGGAACTCCCCCTGAGGACTGGCGTCATCGTGCGTAGCACGATGACGCCAGTCCTGGACTTAACCCCTAACTGCCACCAACTGTGGAGATAGGGAGTTCATTGGAACTCCCTATCTCCCGATCCGTGGCAGTTAGGGGTTAAAGTTTGGTATGGTTGGATCGGCCAGAGCATGGCCGTTCCAACGATACCAAACACTACTGTGAAAAATGTTGTAAAAAAAAAAAAAAATGAAAAATAAGAAAAAAAATAAAAAAATTATAAAAAAAAAATAAACACTTTTTTTTTTTTTTTTTTGGTTTGTTAATGCAGCAATATTGTTCCCATTTCAATTATAATGTGAACAATGATGCTGCACTAACGATTTTTGTATGCGGTGCGTTTGTTAAAAATAGTGTAATTTTCCCCAAAAAAAATGTAACGAGACCCCATCTCTAATTTTTTTAACAAGCGCACCCCATACAAAAATAACCGCAATTGCTCGCATGTTAAAATGTGAAAAAAAAACACTTTACACATTGTAAATTATTGAAAATACATATTTTATTGCATTTTTTGTTATAATATACAGACATGACATAACGTATACATATAATAATGACATATTATGAATCTACCGAGTCTGACGGAAAGAACGATATATAATATGTCTGGGTCATATACTAAAATAAGCCTTAAAAACACGTTTAAACATGATGAGCAAAACCGGTAAAAATGACCTCAGCACAGGGGCGGGAAAAGCCTCAGCAGCGAAAGGGTTAAACATGATGAGCGAAACCGGTAAAAATGAGCTTAGCACAGAGGTGTGAAAAGGCTCAGCAGCGAAAGGGTTAAGGGTTAATGGGTAGGTATCATTACTCGCAGTAAACATTTTATTCTTTCTTGATTAATGGCATTTTAGGGATTAATGAGTAGGCTTCCTGCTTCACAGTGTACACATTTAATTTTTTCCCTTTATTATTGGCATTTTGGGGTTAATGGGTAGGCTACATGTCTCACAGTATATTTATTTCATGGTTTCACTTAATTAATGGTATTTTAGAAGTCAATGGGTTGGCTACATGCCTCACAGTCTATTCATTTCATGTTTTCCATGATTAATGGTATTTTAGGGGTTAATGGATAGGCTACATGCCACACTGTTTATTATTTTTATTGTATTTACCGGGGGTTATTTAGGGGTTAGAAGTTAGGCTAGGGTCAGACTGAGGCAGTGCGAATGCGCGTTCTGGCGCACTTAATCACGGCCGTGCTAGCAGCAAATGACGGGCAATGATGGCCAATATACGAAGTACGGTCGCACAAAAGTCCGGCTGCGCAACGCAAGTGGAAAATGAACGCATTTTTTCGAGAACGTTAAACCACTAGTACTGACGTACAGAGTGCGCTGCGTCCGCTAGCGGCTTGTGTGTGTAAATTGGAGATGTCAGACGCTGCTAATGTCTGGCCAACATAACGTCCAGATGCAAGAAGTGTTTTATTGATGATCCGTACAAAATCACGGATGAAACTGCGCATAGTATGACCGCTATTGCGTATTCCGTGAAAAAATACGTCCATTCTTCGAACGCACATTTTCACGGACAACGTGAAAAATGCGTTAGTCTGACCCTAGCCTTAGAGTCAAAAAGGTGTATTCATCTTTAGATCCTTTGCTTTTCGGTGAATATATTTCGCAGAAAATATGGTGAATTCACTGTTTAGCAAATGGTCGCAGCAATTTGCGAACATTGGAGTCGCTGAAGCAGTTATCGGACGTCGGCGAAAACCACTGAATTGCGGCAAATAAAATGGTGAATTTATGTATCAGGAAAGTACAACAAAAAGGTATCATTGCATCACATTACTCTGGGATTTTGGATCTTATTTATGTATACTTTGTTTTTTTAGTGGTATGATTTAGTGATGAAAGTTATTTAGTGCCCCCCCCCTGTTTTGACCATGGTATCTTATGTGCCCCCTATATATTATATATGCTATATATTATATACGTGCTTTTTTGTTGTTGACAGTTCGGCTGATCAGTTCGATGGATCATCTGCTGTTTTCGGTGGGGTTCTGCAGTTCCCATTCAGTGCACTGAAATTTCGGTGCTCTCTGAATAACCCCTTATGTCGCAGTTCTGTTTAAAAGCTGCACCGTTTCACTCTTGTTGCTGGCGTGTTTGCATTATAAACAATATAATAAAATGCAGTTTAGGAATATAGTTACAAAGTCTAACTCATAAAACATCTCGCCAGAGAGGAGGAATCTGCGTCTCTTCCTGGTGTTACAAAGATGTAGCGCCACATTTCACAGTTCTTGGTAAAAGGAGATGGTGGGAAAAATTGGCGAAGCTGAGCCTACGTACCATAACCCTCTTTACCGCAGGTTTTCCGCAGCAGCTGCTTTATTAGTGGCCGACTGCACAACGAAGCAGAGGTGCGGCCTGACACCACCACAACAATTGGACTTCATGGAGCCCAGTGCGTCCCTGCAACGATCTAGTATTCAATTATCATACAGGAGTCACAGGTGAAACGCGTAGGGACACTGACAAATATTTGATCCCAGAGTCCCGCTGCGTGTGATCAGATCGTGCCCCCCCCTCTCCATGTGATGAGAGGTCAGCAAAACATCTTTTAGTGTATTTTTGGGTGTTATGGGATTTTGCAAAACTTTTAAGGAGTCAGAATCTCTTTAAGAAAAACCGGCTCAAAAATAGAAGAATGAAAACCCATGGAATAACGCGTTCTTCTAATCCAAGGTGCAAATTATTGGCCCCTATACAAATTAAATGAAACCTTAATTAATACAGTACGGACATTCTGCTCACATATATTTATATATATATAGACACCAGCGACCGTAACAAACATGGCCGTCAGCAACGTCTGGCCATCACAGCTTGTCACTGTCCATTTTTGGACACGATGGAGGATTGGTCTTATGGGTCGCGAGCCCTGTTCGATCTCGCTCTTGAGAGATCGCACAGCGACTCGGAGTGATCATGGAGGGAGACTGGGAACTATTTGTTCCCAGTCTCACTCTGCTCCCGGCGGCAAGAAGTGGCGGATCGGGCCACCCTTCTCGTCATGAGATGAGAAGTTTGCATCAGTTTTAATGGGGGGGGGGGTTGGGTTACAGGAGGTGTTAAATGATTTTGCTAATGCAGAATCAATTAGTGACAGCTTTCAGAAGGTGCCAACCTCTGCATCTCAATGGTAATTAGCACTTTGTAATAACTCATTTATTGAATTAATGATTGCGCTCCGCATGCTACGAATAGGATGTGCTAAGTGCAGTAAGGTCGCGCAAGCTTTGTGGCGCTATCTGGTTTCACCCCATTGTAGGAATGTAATATGAATGCCATACGGTAAACTCAGTTTTCCTAGTGGTAACACTTACATATTGAGACATTACATTAGCACTAACTGTGGCAAAAATATAAACCCGACATTTTGATTGCTTCTAGCTAAATTTAAATGTAACGGTAGACAGAAATAACTGTAGGAGACACTCTTAAATTCCAATGTGACTATCACTTAATTAACAATACACGGATTCCAATGTGACTATTACCAGGACATGCCCAGAAGTCTTCAACATTGTAATATCGAATACACTGGGATTGATAATTGAATGATCCCCTATATCACCTTTTTCAGTTGTAATACTGTTGATTTTAAAGAAGTTCACTATGTGATGATTTTTCAAATATTTTTTTAAAAGTATTCTTAACCACTTGGCTGCTAAGTGCACCTCCTGTGCTATGGACGCGCTGAGCGCGTCCTAGCACAGGAGGCAGCAATCGGCCAGGATTCCGGCTGATTGCTGGCCCCCCCGGTGCGGGCTGACATCTTGGATGTCAGCCCGGCACTCCGGGACCTCGGTGGGGCCATTAGATGTCATCGCGGCGGCGCGATGACATCTAATTCAGGTGCCCCCTCCACGAGTGCGGAGGAGGTGCCTGAAAGGGAAGGGGAGGTCCTTCGGACCTCTCTCCTTCCCGATCGCCGGGGGCCAGAAGGTTAAGGAAGGCACCGTTTGGAAGGGCACAGCCTGCCCTTCCCAACGGTGGCTGACATTAACCCCTGGGGAGCGGGATCACGATTCGGTGCCGAAAAGCGCCGGATCATGATTCTCTCCCGGAGTTGGCCGACATCTTGGATGTCGGCCAAGCCTTCGGGAACTCCCCTGATGACTGGCATCATCATGCATAGCACGATGACGCCAGTCCTGGAGTTAACCCCTAGCTGCCAGCAATGGTGGAGATAGGGGGTTCATTGGAACCCCCTATCTCCCGTTCCGTGGCAGCTAGGGGTTAATGTTTGATATCGTTGGATCAGCCAGAGCATGGCCTTTCCAACGATACCAAACACGACCATGTAAAAAGTTTTTTTAAAAAAAAGAAAATTAAAAATAAAAATAATAAAAATATTTTAAAAAAATTATAAAAAAAATTAAACATGTTTGTTTTTGTTTTGTTAATGCAGCAATATTGTTCTCATTTCAATTATAATGTGAACAATGATGCTGCACTAACGATTTTTGTTTGGCGTGCGTTTGTTAAAAATCACGTAATTTGCCCCCAAAAAAATGTAACGAGTCCCCATTTCTAATTTTTTTTACAAGCGCACCCCATACAAAATATAACCGCAATTGCTCGCATGTTAAAATGTTAAAAAAAAAACACTTTACACATTGTAAATTATTGAAAATTCTAATTTTATTGCATTTTTTTAATAATATACAGACAGGACATGACGTATACATATAATAATGATATATTATGAATCTGCCGGAAAGAACGATATATAATATGTCTGGGTCATCTAATAAAATAAGGCTTCAAAACGCATTTAAACATGATGAGCGAAACAGGTAAAATGAGCTCAGCACACAGGCGTGAAATGCCTCAGCAGCGAAAGGGTTAAAGGTTAATTTTTATTATGGAACACATGTGTTAAAGTCTGCTCTTTCGAGGCTTTTGGTATTTATATTCTCTTAGGGCTGGAAAAGCCCCACACATGACTTATATTGAGGGGATTGCTAAAGTGTAATAGCATGTTAGGTCCGTTTTTTTTTTGACAGATGTAAAAAAAAAGGGAAATATGGGAAACAAAATTAATTAAACTTAAATGACAGGTACAGTCAGCCAGACCAAAAAAACTTCTTAGCGTCAACGTGATGGACGTCACAAATGTGCTGCATCTGACGTTGCGTCATCACGCACACAGGCTGCTATGCGGTGCTGCGCACTCTAGGTGTCCGTCATAGCGCTTTTACGTCAAGGCCTAAATGGCGTCCGTTGCCACCTGCGCGGTGCGCGCGCACTTCGGTGTGCACCTACTGCGTGTGTTGGTCTCTATTGATCATAAATCAATGCTACGACGGACGTTAAACTGTGCGGAGACACGGACGTGATGACTGCGTTCATCTGACACGAGCATAAAACTAGAATGAAAATCCTCTGACATTTTAGTCAACTAATAAAACATAAACTAAAATGCTAGGGAGGGGCTATTTGGGAAGAGATCCAATCAGAAATAATCGTGAGTAAGAGAGAAATGATGAATTTTCTATCTTTAGATAAGATGTTACTCCGGGAGTATATAATGACCGTGGAAATTCTATGGAAATGCTTAAACAACACAAAAACCACTTTAAACTCGTTAGATTTTAGTTAACCCCTTCCCGACCGCGGACGTACCATGTACGTCATTGCAGCGGGTCTCTCTTAGACCCGCTGACGTACATGGTACGTCCTGCCGTTTTTGAGCTGCTGGAAGCGATCGGATCGCTTCCAGCAGCTCAAACGCCATTGCAGGATGCCTGGGAGTCCAGGCATCCGTGCAATGGCCGTTAGAAGTGCCGGGCACCATGTGATCGCTCCCCGGGAGCGATCTACATCCGGTTGCACGGAGAGGTGCCCGGCACTTCTACAGAGTGCTGGAAGCGATCGGATCGCTTCCAGCTGCTCTGAGCATATTACAAGGATGCCTCGACATCGAGGCATCCTTGTAATATACTTACCTGCCGCCGGTCCGTCCGTGATCGCTCCCCCCGAGCGATCACTTCCGGTAGCGGCAGGAAGTACTGAGTGCCACGAGGTATCGTGGCACTCAGTACAAAATCGATCACTTCAGTGATCAGGTGCTCTGCTGGGTGCCTCGAGGGATCAAGGCACCCAGCAGAGAAAAAAAAAGTGTAAAAAAAAAAGTGTGTAAAAAAGTGTAAAAAAGTGTAAAAAAAGAAAAATAAATAAAATAAACTGACAGTTAGGGGTAGGGTTAGGGTTAGGGTTAGGGTTAGGGTTAGGGGTAGGGGTAGGGTTAGGGTTAGGGTAGGTTAGGGTTAGGGTTAGGGTTAGGGGTAGGGTTAGGGGTAGGGTAGGGTTAGGGGTAGGGGTAGGGTTAGGGTTGTTAGGGGTAGGGTTAGTTGGGGGTAGGGTTAGGGGTAGGGGTAGGTTTAGGGTAGGGGTAGGGTTAGGGGTAGGGTTAGGGTTGGGTAGGGTTAGGGGTAGGGTTAGGGGTAGGGGTAGGGGTAGGGTTAGGGTTAGGGTTCTAAGGGCAGGGTCAGGGGTAGGGTTAGGGTTCTAAGGGCAGGGTCATCTTGGGGCTGAGTGGGATGTTCCTAGCCTGCCTCATCAGAGAGGCAGGCTAGCAACATCCAATCAGAAGTTAGAAAAAATCTAAAAAAATTTCTAATTTGTCAGGTCAGGCCAATATTTTGTAAATATTGGCTCTGACCTCTGTGATTCTCCCTCCCTCTCCTCACTTGTGTTTTGGTGAGCGAGAGAGAGAGATCAGATTTGACAGGTTAGAGATTTTAGTGAGATTTAGTGAGATTAGAAAAATTGAGGCAGATTTAGAGAGATTTTAGGGAGATTTAGAAGAATTGAGGCAGGTTTAGAGGGATTTAGAGAGATTTAGGTGTTTATTTGTATTTTCTTGTGAAACCCAACGGTTCTTCTAAGAACCAACAATCCGCTTATATATATATAATAATTATAAAATTTTATAATCTATTATATATAATGTCTGAGAGGGTGTACAGCGCCGAGGAGGCATATGCCATCCTGGCGTCAGAATCTGAGGCATCTGCGTCAGACTCAGACCCTCATTTCGACCCCGCTAACTGCTCAGAGGCGTCGCTAGATACGTTATCTATGCTGGCTGATGTATCTAGTGATGTTTCTGATGCAGATCCTGGGTCACCACCTGCCAGCAGGAGACGCACAGCTCCAGCTGAGGAGTGGGTAGTGCCTCATCGCCAGAGGCCAGATATCCCTCCTTTCACGGCAAATCCTGGCATCAATATTGATGTTGCAGGATTTACCGCCACACAGTTTTTGCAGGTGTTTATGGGGGATGATTTGTTGGGCCACATCGTGGCCCAATCAAATCTGTATGCCCATCAGCATTGTGCTGCGAAGCCAGACTCCTACTTGGCAAGGCAGCAATGGACCCCGCTAGATGTGCCAGAATTTCTGAAATTCTGGGCACTTACTATGCTGAGGGCATCATAAAGAAGCCCTCAATTCGCTCCTGCTGGAGCAGTAGCCCCATCTGCTCTACCCCCATTTACCTCCAATCAATGTCACGTAGAAGGTATGAAAACATTTTGCGTTTCATGCACTTCAGTGACAACAGCCTGTGCTCCCCTAGAGAGCATCCCCAGTTTGACAGGCACCAGACTTTTACATTTTATTCGTACATTTTTATGTTCTACAATTGGTGCTGTATTTTTGCCAAAATCTTTGCACACCTATGCATGGGGGGCATGGGTGTACTCAGGAGATCTTGCAGAAAACAACCTGGAGAGTTTTCATGCAGTAACAAACAACAGTGTCTGCTAAGGCTAGGTCAGACGAGCGTGATTTCTACGGACTGTACGTCCGTGCAGTACGGACATCGTCAGTACGGAAGACGCAGTAGTGGTCACACAGTCCGTTTTTTCACTGACATTTATTTTTGACAGATGTAGGAGGGACAATAAATTCAATTGCAAAACCATTTTGTCCGTGAAAAATGCAGGACGTATAAATGCAGTCCGTCTGACCACGTTCCATCACTCACACACAAAACTATGCAGACGTTGCGGACGCAGCGCACTTTGTGCGGCCGTTCTAGCGGTTCTACGTTCTTGCCTGCCTTGCGTCCGTGGGCCGCGGCCGTTGTGCGTCCGCAGTTCAGTGCGGACGTACTTCGTGGTCGGGCTCCATTGGACTTTATGTCATGCTATCACGGACGTACTTTTAGGCGCGATCACGGACGTGAACACTACGCTCGTCTGACCCTAGCCTAAATCACAGTCCAAAACTACTGTGGGCGTAAAAATCTGAAATTTGAAAAATTACCGCCACACACCTTGTTGCCAAATGTTTTGGCTAAAACCATTGCATCCATGGCATCAAAGCACTCCATATGCAATACCTTGGGGTGTCAACATAACAAAAATATAAACAATTTTCTGGCAATAATTCAAACTGGGGTATGCGGTAGACCAAAAACCAAAGATAGGCCTAGCTGAAGAAATAATCTCAATTTCAACTCTAAT
This sequence comes from Leptobrachium leishanense, assembly GCA_009667805.1. Classification (NCBI taxonomy): domain Eukaryota; kingdom Metazoa; phylum Chordata; class Amphibia; order Anura; family Megophryidae; genus Leptobrachium; species Leptobrachium leishanense. Next base: position 20,354 of record RXON01000625.1, read on the forward strand.
GACAAAGTCAAAAATTGTATTTGAACCTTCCCAAAATCCTGGCAAACCTAGGCATGGGGGGCATGGGTGTACTCAGGAGATCTTGCAGAAAACAACCTGGAGAGTTTTCATGCAGTAACAAACAACAGTGTCTGCTAAATCACAGTCCAAAACTACTGTGGGCGTAAAAATCTGAAAATTGAAAAATTACCGCCACACACCTTCTCAAATGTTTTGGGCTAAAACCGTTGCATCCATGGCATCAAAGCACTCCATATGCAATACCTTGGGGTGTCAACATAAAATATAAACAATTTTCTGGCAATAATTCAAACTGGGGTATGCGGTAGACCCAAAACCAAAGCTAGGCCTAGCTGAAGAAATAATCTCAATTTCAACTCCAATGACAAAGTCATAAAAAATTGTATTTGAACCTTCCCAAAATCCTGGCAAACCTATGCATGGGGGGCATGGGTGTACTCAGGAGACCTTGCAGAAAACAACCTGGAGAGTTTTCATGCAGTAAAAAACAACAGTGTCTCCTAAATCACAGTCCAAAACTGATGTGGGTGTGAAAATGAAAAATGACCACCAAACAGTATCTAATTTGTTTGGAGCAAACGGATGCATCCATAGCATAAAAACACTCCATTTACAATACTTGGGGTGTTAGCTTACCAATATATGCACGTTCATAAAACTGGGGTATGTAAAAAGGCCCCTAAAAAGAAGATAAGCAAAGAAGATACTGTATGTCAAATTAGAAAATTGACAAGCACATGTCAAAGATTGGCGTAGCACCCCAAAAACAACAGAACAAATCTATATATGGGTGGTATCAATTTACTCAGAAGATGTTGCTGAACATATTTTGGGGTGTTTTTTGGCAGTAACCCATAACTGGATTTGACAATTCATGCCTAAAGTACAATGTGTGTGAAAAAATAACACAAAAAGTGACTACCTGAAAGATTGACAAAGAGCTAGTGCATGGAAAGTGTTAAAATACAACTCTTTGAAGCACCCTAGGGTGTGCCCTTTCTAAAAATATATGGTTTGATGGGGGTAAATTACTTTGGCCGGCTTCAAAAATGTCCCAAATAGGACATGGGTGCATGATGACGAAATGTGAAAATTCCAAGTTGGAAAACTGAAATGCGCACCCCCCAAATAAGGCCTTTTAGCCCCCAAATGACCCGACATACCTATACATGGGTGGTATCAATTTACTCAGAAGATGTTGCTGAACATATTTTGGGGTGTTTTTTTGGCAGTAACCCATAACTGGATTTGACAATTCATGCCTAAAGTACAATGTGTGTGAAAAAATAACACAAAAAGTGACTACCTGAAAGTTTGACAAAGAGCTAGTGCATGGAAAGTGTTAAAATACAACTCTTTGAAGCACCCTAGGGTGTGCCCTTTCTAAAAATATATGGTTTGATGGGGGTAAATTACTTTGGCCGGCTTCAAAAATGTCCCAAATAGGACATGGGTGCATGATGACGAAATGTGAAAATTCCAAGTTGGAAAACTGAAATGCGCACCCCCCAAATAAGGCCTTTTAGCCCCCAAATGACCCGACATACCTATACATGGGGTGGTCAATTTACTCAGAAGATGTTGCTGAACATATTTTGGGGTGTTTTTTGGCAGTAACCCATAACTGGATTTGACAATTCATGCCTAAAGTACAATGTGTGTGAAAAAATAACACAAAAAGTGACTACCTGAAAGATTGACAAAGAGCTAGTGCATGGAAAGTGTTAAAATACAACTCTTTGAAGCACCCTAGGGTGTGCCCTTTCTAAAAATATATGGTTTGATGGGGGTAAATTACTTTGGCCGGCTTCAAAAATGTCCCAATAGGACATGGGTGCATGATGACGAAATGTGAAAATTCCAAGTTGGAAAACTGAAATGCGCACCCCCCAAATAAGGCCTTTTAGCCCCCAAATGACCCGACATACCTATACATGGGTGGTATCAATTTACTCAGAAGATGTTGCTGAACATATTTTGGGGTGTTTTTTGGCAGTAACCCATAACTGGATTTGACAATTCATGCCTAAAGTACAATGTGTGTGAAAAAATAACACAAAAAGTGACTACCTGAAAGTTTGACAAAGAGCTAGTGCATGGAAAGTGTTAAAATACAACTCTTTGAAGCACCCTAGGGTGTGCCCTTTCTAAAAATATATGGTTTGATGGGGGTAAATTACTTTGGCCGGCTTCAAAAATGTCCCAAATAGGACATGGGTGCATGATGACGAAATGTGAAAATTCCAAGTTGGAAAACTGAAATGCGCACCCCCCAAATAAGGCCTTTTAGCCCCCAAATGACCCGACATACCTATACATGGGTGGTATCAATTTACTCAGAAGATGTTGCTGAACATATTTTGGGGTTTTTTTGGCAGTAACCCATAACTGGATTTGACAATTCATGCCTAAAGTACAATGTGTGTGAAAAAATAACACAAAAAGTGACTACCTGAAAGATTGACAAAGAGCTAGTGCATGGAAAGTGTTAAAATACAACTCTTTGAAGCACCCTAGGGTGTGCCCTTTCTAAAAATATATGGTTTGATGGGGGTAAATTACTTTGGCCGGCTTCAAAAATGTCCCAAATAGGACATGGGTGCATGATGACGAAATGTGAAAATTCCAAGTTGGAAAACTGAAATGCGCACCCCCAAATAAGGCCTTTTAGCCCCAAATGACCCGACATACCTATACATGGGTGGTATCAATTTACTCAGAAGATGTTGCTGAACATATTTTGGGGTGTTTTTTGGCAGTAACCCATAACTGGATTTGACAATTCATGCCTAAAGTACAATGTGTGTGAAAAAATAACACAAAAAGTGACTACCTGAAAGATTGACAAAGAGCTAGTGCATGGAAAGTGTTAAAATACAACTCTTTGAAGCACCCTAGGGTGTGCCCTTTCTAAAAATATATGGTTTGATGGGGGTAAATTACTTTGGCCGGCTTCAAAAATGTCCCAAATAGGACATGGGTGCATGATGACGAAATGTGAAAATTCCAAGTTGGAAAACTGAAATGCGCACCCCCAAATAAGGCCTTTTAGCCCCCAAATGACCCGACATACCTATACATGGGTGGTATCAATTTACTCAGAAGATGTTGCTGAACATATTTTGGGGTGTTTTTTGGCAGTAACCCATAACTGGATTTGACAATTCATGCCTAAAGTACAATGTGTGTGAAAAAAATAACACAAAAAGTGACTACCTGAAAGTTTGACAAAGAGCTAGTGCATGGAAAGTGTTAAAATACAACTCTTTGAAGCACCCTAGGGTGTGCCCTTTCTAAAAATATATGGTTTGATGGGGGTAAATTACTTTGGCCGGCTTCAAAAATGTCCCAAATAGGACATGGGTGCATGATGACGAAATGTGAAAATTCCAAGTTGGAAAACTGAAATGCGCACCCCCCAAATAAGGCCTTTTAGCCCCCAAATGACCCGACATACCTATACATGGGTGGTATCAATTTACTCAGAAGATGTTGCTGAACATATTTTGGGGTGTTTTTTTGGCAGTAACCCATAACTGGATTTGACAATTCATGCCTAAAGTACAATGTGTGTGAAAAAACACAAAAAGTGACTACCTGAAAATTGACAAAGAGCTAGTGCATGGAAAGTGTTAAAATACAACTCTTTGAAGCACCCTAGGGTGTGCCCTTTCTAAAAATATATGGTTTGATGGGGGTAAATTACTTTGGCGGCTTCAAAAATGTCCCAAATAGGACATGGGTGCATGATGACGAAATGTGAAAATTCCAAGTTGGAAAACTGAAATGCGCACCCCCCAAATAAGGCCTTTTAGCCCCAAATGACCCGACATACCTATACTTGGGTGGTATCAATTTACTCAAGATGTTGCTGAACATATTTTGGGGTGCTTTTTGGCAGTAAACCTTAAAGTTCACAGTACATGTATTCTTAAATTGCGTTCAAAAAAAAAAAATCACCAAAATTTATTTTTTTTTTCAAACTTTGCATAGATTTGTGGTAAAATGGTTTGCATGGAAAGAGTCAAAATACCCCAAGTTTAATACCTTGATTTGTGTACTTTAAAAAAATATGTATATGTGGAGGGTTATTCAGGAATTAGTGACAGATATCAGTGTTACAATGTCACTATCACTAGTTTTGAAAATAAACTCTTTGGAAATGGCAAAGTGCTACTTGCACTTATTGTTGCATAAAATAAGGAAAAAAGCGAAGAATATGTAAACATTGGGTATTGCTAAACTCAGTACTAAATTTAGAAACTACTAAGGAATAAAATTTTTTTTGACGGTTGTTGATACATAAGAAATTTTGGGGGTCAAAGTTCGAAAAAGTGGTGTTTTTTCAATTTTTGTGTCATATTTCACAATATTTTTTATAGTAAATTATATGAAATGATGAAAAAAATGGTATCTTTATAAAGTCCATTTAGTGACGAGAAAAACAGTGTAAAATATGTGTGGGTTACATAAACGAGTAAGAGGAAAATTTGACGTAAACACTAAGAGCGCAGAAACATAAAAACAGCTGCGGTCACGAACGGACGGATTTGTGTAAAACCGCCCGGTCACTAAGGGGTTAATTAAATCTACTGTAGGTTTAGTCGACCAAAATCTTGTGACATTAATAGACTAAAATATTTTAATGAGACGACTGTGACTAAAACTAAATTACAATTTTCTGTCAAAATTAACATTGTCTGCCGCTCCTCCTGACGGGCCGCTTGGGGCGGTCACCCTCCTGGTTTCCCCACTATAATACATTACTGTGAACTACATTGAAACCTTTGACTGAGACACCTCGGTGGGAACTACAGGGAAATTTGCATGAAATTAGTCAAAACAAACAAACCATAATTTTAGTCCATTGTACAGGTCGTTACCATAACAGTATCCCCGGAATGGAAGTTGAATGGTGGCGGCTGTATATGTCCATAAAATGTGTTCATAAAGCATTTCCCTCTTAACTACATTTTACGTCAAAGTTGCACAAATATGTAAATTGAACTTTAAACTTTGTGCAAACACACTATTGTGAATATATATTATCACCAGGGCTGGACTGAGACAAAAAAACAGCCCTAGACTTCATTCAGATCGGCCCACTCCCGATATGCAAACACGCAGGGCCGGATTAATATATTGATATGGACTGGAGCAGAGCCAGCACAAGATATTGTGCTGGAGAAGAGGGTTTGCGAGGGTCCTGAGAACGAGCAACGGCACTAACGGCCTACTCTACGGTTGGGGCCCGCTCAGGTCTCACAAGGTTTTAGCTTGTATGTGCCATTACAGGGATGAATGCTCCATATGCAAATCAGCCTGCTCTCACCCAAAAAGGGTGGCCAGTGCTGATTGCCAAGGACGTCATCCCTGCACGAGAGGTGCAGCAACCCCCGACAATCGTTTCGGCCTTCTTGGGCTGATTTGTGTATATCGGCTGCTAAAAAAGCAGTAATAGCATGACTAGGCACCCCTCCCTGTCACAGGTGCTCCACCCGCAGTTTCTATTTAACCTTGATCTGCAGGGAGCTTCAGAAAGGACTGGGTCTTCAACAATTCCTGCATGCGAGGTGTTTTTTTATTGGATTTGACCAACAACAAAATCCATGTGCGTTCCATCCTGAGCTTGGATAAGCGCCTTCAAATGTGAGTTGGCACTTGTTATCATGCTATTACTACTTTTTAAAAGCCGATATACACAAGGAGTTTTTCTGTTTCTCAATATTCCATATACCAATTGCTGTGACGAGAAATCTTCAGTACCAAGGCGTGGGTTACCTGAGAAAAATTCCAGAAAACAACCCAGAGGCGTTTACCCACTCAGAGTCAGTGTCTAGGCTCTTGATTTGTGATTTATCCAAGACAAGCCTTACAATTCTCTACATTGTATAAGACATACTGTACTATGTATTTTTGTATTCTGTTTCCTTTCCCAATCTATCCATGGTGATGACGAAATTTTGATCGCCACCAGAATTCCCTAGCGTTGAATTTTCGCGCTGACCAGATACGTATCTACCATTTATTCTTTCTGGTTTCGGGGGGAACCACTAACCATTTGGTTCAGCTGGGTATTCAGGTGGTGTGACATATTGTGGGCGCTTACCATTGTCATTGATGTTTAATCAATACCTTACGTATTTTCACATTTTGGGGGTGTCTCCTGGTCACAGCACACAGCACAGGAGAGGTTTGTAGCAACATGTGGTGCTCTGGCTACTGCTGGCTTCAAACTCTGAAGCCACCAGTCACTGGAAGGAGAAGCTGTAAGTAAAATGTGGAGCGGAATTCTTGCAGTCTCTGTGGAGTCCGCTCCTTTACACCCAATAAAGCCCTAGCCAGCTCCAGAATCCATGTGTGGGTGTCCAAGGAAGCCCACCTAACCCACCCCTGCAATGCAGAAATCCTTCAGACCTTCAGACAAGTGCTGACATTCCACACTAGTGTTATCCAGTCCTGGTTATACTAAGCGCTGAACTAAGTTTAAAAAAAAAAAAAAAAAGCACCCCAGGCTCAGCCGGCCCACTGACCCATCGGCAGGGGCAGAGTGCAGGGGTGGACCATGCAGTCCTATATTAAAAGAAATGAATCTGCTAAAGGCATCAGTGCAGCCAGATATTGTGCTTTTGGTGCCAGGCCAGCAAGTGCATTCATACAGTAACCCCTCTGTGGTATTGTGGAAGAGTGCAGGGGTGGACCCTGCGGTTCAAAAAATTAAAATGATATAAATGTGGCACAGGTGTCAGTGCAGCCAAATATTGTGCCTTTCATGGCAGTAAGTGCCTTCACACCGTAACCCTTTTGTGGTATTGTGGAAGAGTGCAGGGTTGGACCCTGCGTTCAAAAAATTAAAATGATATAAATGTGGCACAGCGTCAGTGCACCCAAATATTGTGCCTTCATGGCAGCAAGTGCCTTCACACCGTAACCCTTTTTGGTATTGTGGAAAGAGTTCAGTGGTGGAGGTTTTGTGAATGCAGAAGACATCCCCGATCTATTCCGTTATGTCAGCATCAGGGGATTGATAGCTGCTGATCCAGGACTGATTCATTTTTATAAATGTCAGCCGGTCTACAGAGTCGATGGACAGACGCAGTCTTTTGTCTGTGACAAAACCTCCAGCGGCACTGAACGTCCTTTCAGAAAGCACGCTAGATGAAGGGCAACCTATTAGCTGCATAGCATATTGGCTAAGTTCTGGCCAGTGATCCAATCTCAACACCCAGTAAGCCAGTGGATCACCTGCTGGAAAGTTATCCAGGTCTGCCCTTGCCCCTAGGTAGTCCTGCACCATGTGGTGAAGACGCTGGCAATGGGTGCCTACATTTGACGTCCCTGGGCGACGTGAACTAAAAAAATTTAAAAAGGCATCAGTCAAGCGGCCCCGGCCTTCACCACTATTCCTCTGATCATCCGCAGCCTCAGAAGCACGTATGTCATCACTTGGTAACTTGCCAGTGCCTGCAAAGGTGTGACACAAGTGTCGTTTTAGAGCGTCTTCAAGTTTTTTCATCCTGTGCTACCTCTGTGTGGGCAGGATGAGCTCTGCAACTTTACCTTTGTATCGTGGATCAAGAAGGCTTGCCAACCAGTAATGATTGCTCTCCTTGATAGCACGAATCCTGGGGTCCTTTAGCAGGCTTTGCATAATAAGGGAGCCCATGCAGCGTAGGTTGGAGGTGGCATTAGCTTCCGAGTCTTCCTGCTCAATGAGGAGGATGACCCCATCGTGCACTTTAGCCTCCCAGCCACGTACCAGTCCTTGTGTTTCTGGACATACAAAACCCTCCCTTGAGGAATCCCCACCTTCAATGCCCCCACTACTCAAATATTCCTCCTCCTCCTCATGCTTCTCCTGTCTGATCTGAGGAGGACCCGCTGGAATGCTGTCTGTGGAAAGACTAGGGCCTTGAGAGCTAGGGAAGGCCTCTTCTTCCTCCGGCTGCTCTGCCTCTAGAGCCACATCTATAATTTCCAGCAGAGTGTGCTCCAGCAGGAACACTAAAGGAATTGCGTCACTGATGCATGCACTGTCCCTGCTCACCATCCTCGTTGCCTCCTCAAATAGTGACAGTGCAGTGCATGCATCCTTGATCATCAGCCACTGCGGGGGGAAACCAAGTTGACCTGAACCTGTCCTTGTGCCATACTCACACAGGTACTTGTTGATGGCTCTCTGCTGCTTCTGCAGACGCTGCAGCATTGCTAATGTCGAGTTCCACCTGGTGGGCATGTCACAGATCAGACGGTTTGTGGGAAGGTGGAATTCTCTTTGAATTTCTGCCAGGTGAACACTTGCTGGGAATGACCGTCTGAAGTGGCTGCAGACCTTTCTGGCCTGGCTGAGAAGCTCTGCCATCCCTGGGTACCTGGTTAGGAAACGCTGTACCACCAGATTTAGGACGTGTGCTAGGCATGGTACATGTGTCAACTTACCCTGGCGTAAGGTGGAGAGAAGGTTGCTGCCATTATCACAGACGACCATTCCCAGCTGAAGCTGGCGTGGTGTTAACCATCTCTGCAACTGCCCCTTCAGAGCTGACAGAATTTCTGGCCTGGTGTGGCTCCTGTCCAATAAACAAACCAGCTCAAGCACAGTATGGCATCTTTTTGCTTGAGCCATTGCGTAGCCCCTGTCAGGCGTCGGTTTTACTGCCACTTCGCCAGAGACACAGAAGGAGGAGGAGGAGGAGGAGGAAGAGGGAGAGGTGGTGGTGGAGCAGACAGACCTCATACAAGCAGCTTTCTGGAGGCGTGGTGGATGAACAAGCACAGAGCCCCGTCTTGGATCCCTCCCAGCTGCAATCAGAGTTACCCTGTGTGCCGTGAAGGAAATGTAACGACCCTGTCCATGCTTGCTGGACCACGTGTCTAAAGTCACATGCACCTTGCTGCTGACTTCCTTTCCCAATGACTCGATAACATTGTCTCCCACGTGCTGGTATAGTGCTGGAAGGGTCTTCCGTGAAAAGTAATGGCGTTTTGGAACATGCCACTGTGGTACAGCACATTCAGCAAATTCACGGAAGGGAACAGAGTCCACCAGCTGGAAAGGCAGCAGCTGCAATGCGAGTAATTTTGCTAAGCTGGCATTTAGACGCTGTGCTTGGGGATGGTTGAGACTATATTTTTTCTTACGCTGCAGCAGCTGGGGCAACATAATCTGACTGCGTAAATCTTCAGCTGATGGGATGCTGTCACATTGCCACATTGGCAGTCAGCACTGGCCACCCTTTCTGGGTGAGAGCAGGCTGATTTGCATATGGAAAATTCATCCCTGTAATGGCACAAGCAAGCTAAAAACCTTGTTTGTGAGACCTGAGCGGGCACCCACCGTAGAGCAGCCATTGTGCTGTTGCTCGTTCTCAGGACCCTCACAAAAACACCCCCCTTGTTTTTGATTATACTCCCTTCCTCAACCTCAGAGATTGAATCAGTGCACTGTACTTGCTGCGCATCCTCAAGCAGCATGTCACTGTCATTGTAGTCAAACAATTCAGCTGACTCCTCCGTGTGTGATAGCGAGGCTACGGCAGGAGTAGCTGTGGACATGGAGGCTGCATTATATGCTTTGGTAGCTGAGATGGACTGTAAAGCACTACAAGCCTGGCTGGCAGAGAACTCTGAGGATGAGGATGGCCTGGTTAGCCAATCCACCAAGTCCTCTGTATGTTGCTCCTGCTTAAGATGGCCAGCACCAGTTAGACAGGACAAGCGTGCCCCTGCAGAGGATGCACCACGTCCACCATGACCAGAGGCACAGTCTCCCGACACAGAGGCTGCTTGCCCTCTTATCTGTGTCGGGGAGCGTCTGCCTGTCCTTTTTGTTCTTTCAGACATGGTGAGCGATATATAGATTAAATATATACAGAACTCTGATTCAACTCTGGTATAAAGATTAAAGATTTCCAAAACTCTTGTATAACTCAGTGAGACACCCTGATAGCTGGCAGCCAGTGACCAGACACAGATTACAATTCCCAGAAACCTCCTATAAATCAGTGAGACCCCCTGATGGGTGGCAGTGATAAGACACAAATTAAAATTCTGCCACAAGTCAGTGAGACCCCATGATAGGACCCCCCGATAGCTGGCAACAGTGACAAGACACAGATTACAATTCACAGAAATCTGATAGAAGTATGTGGGACCCCCTGATACCTGACAGTGAGAAGACACAGATTACAAGACTCAGAAACCTCCTATAAACCAGTGAGACCCCCTGATGGGTGGCAGTGGCAAGACACAGATTAGAACAATTCCCAAGTATTTTGTAACAGTTACTGACCCCAAAATACTTGCTGGCTGTGACAAGACACAGATCACCTCAATTCCCAAATATTTTGTAGAAATTAGTGACCCCCAAATTACTGCGTGGCACTGGCAGTGAGTCACAAGACACAGATCACCTCAATTCTCAAATATTTTGTAGAAATTACTGACCCCCAAAATACTGCGTGGCACTTCCTGTGACAAGACTCAGATCACCTCAATTCCTAAATATTTTGTAGAAATTAGTGACCCCCAAAATACTGCGTGGCACTGGCAGTGAGTCACTAGAGCTGAAATATATAATCTAACAATTGTGATGTCACTACTGAGGATTAAAATATACTTAAAAATGTATCTTATCGCAAATCGCCTTCGGCGTTTCTTCCTCTTAACACCACAAACAGAGTTATCAATCCAAAATTGGGGGATGTACGATCTATAAGACAAAATAACATCTCATGGTGCAGAGGGTAGCAAATTTCTATATTAAAAGGCCCCCGCTATCACAGCACTCAGAAGATTAAGAATAGTTGTAGGCATATAGTATTGCTTGTTACCGCTCCCAGAGGAAGATCTTCGTTTAGTTCGCCCGCCGCCACAGGAAAGAACCACAAGGAAATTTCCAAAAGAGGATTTATTGTAAACAGCATACATTCAAATAAAATAAAATCTCCAACGCGTTTCGTTCATCAAACTTCATCAGGAGGAAAGATGCCAAAAAATAAAAGGAATAAAACAACCACCATCATCGCCGACTTAAATAGTGTCTCATCTGTTTTCACTTCACAAGATGATGCGTGTATCCTGGATCCAAAGCGAGACTTGGCTATGCCAGACCTTGAAACGAGGCTTGGATGTCTCTTCTTCTTCTCATGCAGCGACGCCTAAATCCCGGATCCAAAAAGAGATTTGGCTGTCCTAGATCCGGAAGCGAGGCTTGGGCATCACAGCTCTAATACGCATGACAGGATAGCCGGCGTTTAGATGTATTGAAGACAAGCGAACTCCAGAGAGTCCCCTGGATGGCGGCGCTCACATGTCTTCTTACAGTGGCGGCTCCTTAGCGATACTCATAACCATATAATAAAAACAAAAATAACAATAACAAAGAAAAAAAACAAACATTTAGAAAATGTAAAAACAGCAATATATAATTTACAATGTAAACATTTCTTAAGACATCCCTTTATGTCCATTTCCATATTAAGACCTCCTTTCCTCCATGTGCCCATCCTAAAAATCCATCCATTTTCTTGCCAGAACTCTCGTAAAATCACTAGGGATGAGCTGTTCGGTTCAGACGTTCGGAGTTCGGACCGAACTTAGCTTGTTCGGTCTGCTCGCGAACTCCGAACATTTCCGGGTGTTCGCCGCATGTTTGACCACAATGCACCACAATGGACCACAATGCACTTTCCCACTGGCCTGAAGCTCGTAATTGGCTACAGCCTTGCACCTGACCACAGGTCTGGTTGGAGACAGGTTCAACACTATGCCAATCACGGCTCAGAGTCCTGATTGGGCAAATTTTGCCCAATCATGGGCACACAGAGCTAAGTCCCGCAGCACACTATATAAGGTTTCCACGCAGCGCTTCTGCACGCATTTGAGAGTTGGGATGAGCTGTTCGGGTTCGGACAGTTCGGAGTTCGGCCCGAACTTTGGCAGTTCGAAAGTTCGCGACCTTCGAACTTTTTGGGTGTGTTCGGTTCGAGTTCGAAAAAAAAAAAAAAAAAGAAATTTTGAAAAAAGTATAGAAAATGCCTTAAAAAAATACTAAAAAATCTAGAAATAAAGAGACTCTTTACTGCAGAATATTATAAGCAACGGTTTATTAGATAATGAATTAAAAACGAATGTATACGTGGAAAGATTCTCAACTCTAAATGACCTCTGTTCACAAACGGGCATAACACCAGTGTTTTAGTCTGGTAATCAATTTGATACATTGCACACTATACTGAGGTACTGAGAGGGTGGGGTGGTGTCTGCTTTTGATTGAGATTTGAGAATTAATTTCCCTCCTAAAACTTCCTAATATGATGCATTTAACTGGTGTTTGAAAAAAATTCAAAATAACATCTAAAGCAATGTTATTTTTCAGCTCGGGATTAAACATTCACAGGATTATTCAGAGAGCGGTGAAAAGCAGGAGAATAACTGGAGAAGTGAAAATTCTAGGTCAAAATAGCCAAACCAGAAAAATTCTCCCATTTAAATCACTTTTCAAATTGGCTATTTGGTCTAGATTGTTCTCTTCTCCTGGCTTTCACCTCTCTCTCAGGGTTGTTCAGAGAAAGGTGAAAACCAGGAGAATGGCAGGAAAAGAGAACACTCTGGACCAAATAGCCGATTTGGAAAGTTAGATAAGGCTAGGGTCAGACTAACGCATTTTTCGCAGTGACCGTCAAAAAGTGCGTCCGAACGCATTGCCGTATTTTTTCACTGAATGCGCGAAAACGGTCATACGATGCGCATTTTTGTGCGTGATTTTTTACGGATCCAAACCAGGAAACTTTGGGTGTCTGGATGTTATGTTGGCCGGACATGAGCAGTGTCTGACGTCTCCAAATCATGCACACATGCCGCTAGTGGACGCAGCGCACGCTGTACATCCGTACTAGCGGTTCTGCGTTCTCGAAAAAATGCATTCATTGTCCACTTGCGTTGCGCAGCCGGACTTTCGTGCGACCGTACTTCGTTTATTGGCCGTAATTGCCTGTCATTTGCTGCTAGTGCGGCCGTGATTAAGTGCGCCTAAACGCACGTTAAAAATTCGCTAGTCTGACCCTAGCCTAAATGGGAGAATTTTTCTGGTTTGGCTATTTTGACCTAGAATTTTCCATTCTCCAGTCATTCTCCTGCTCTTCACCAGTCATTCTCCTGCTCTTCACCGCACTCTGAATAACCCTGACAGGGTTATTCAGAGAAAGGTGAAACTCAGGAGAATGACTGAAGAGAAAATTCTAGGTCAAAACAGCCAAACCAGAAAAATTCTCCCATTTATCTCACTTTCCAAATCGGCTATTTGGTCTAGAATTTTCCATTCTCCAGTCATTCTCCTGCTTTTCACTGACAAAAAATCAGTAAACTTTTTCTGTGTGTCCGAAAATGTCTCCTCTTTTCATACAGACTGCCGCCCCAAGCAGTTGTTTATGGATAGATTAAAGGAAAAGCATTTACCGTCATTTGAAATGTCATTTTTTGGTTTTTACATATTTCTATACATCCTAGAAATCCGCCACTTCACGGGCAGGTTATGGGGACCTCCTAGGCACGATATTTGAAGGAATTTTTCGTTTTTATTTTTAACCTTTATTTCATGGAAAACTCACTGTCCCTTTAAAAAGTTTTTTTTTTTTTACTTTTTGTCCTTGTTTCCTGTCCCCCAGGGCACTACCCGGACCCCAATTCACCTTTTATGGCAAATATCTAGCATATATGCCCTCTTGGAGGGCACTCTAAAAACCGAATTTTCAGCCCCATTGACTTGTATTGAGTTCGGGTTCGGAGACGAACATTTGGAAATTTCGGGTTCGGCTCCGAACCGAACTCAGGGAGTGTTCGGCTCATCCCTATTTGAGAGGAGATTTCATAGGAGATTGTTGTTGTGTTTCTTACTACCGGTCTGCCACGCTACTGGGGGGGGGTCTGGGGGGTCTCATTTCTACCAAATATCTGGAAATTGAGATGATGTGTGTGTCTTGTCACTGCCAGCAAGTATTTTGGGGTCACAAATTTCTACAAAACATTTGGGAATTGAGGTGATCTGTGTCTTGTCACACAGCCAGTACACGCAGTATTTTGGGGGTCACTAATTTCTACAAAACATTTGGGAATTTAGGTGATCTGTGTCTTGTCACTGCCAGCAAGTATTTTGGGGTCACAAATTTCTACAAAACATTTGGGAATTGAGGTGATCTTCTGTGTCTTGTGACTGCCAGCAAGTATTTTGGGGGTCACAAATTTCTAGCTCACTGATTCCCAGCTCCCAGCTAGTGGTTCCGCATACAGTGCAACGTGCACCAAATATTAAATGAGATGCGAATATGGGGAAAATAAGAAATGTTAAGAAGAAAAATACGAAAAACAACCTCAACCCCTAAACATAAAGGGAGAGCTAAATATTAGATAATGTGGGGTCTTCCCCAAGAGTTACAAAAATGATGAGATGTGGAACAAATAAAACTGCACATCCAATGCTCTGGAGCGCAGAAAAGTAAAAGCTACATTGAAATACTAGAATAAACTTTATTAATATCCACAATTAAATCCCATCACAGAAATTTCGACAAAAATCACAAACCCTAAAAAATACAACTAAGCACTAAACGCGCAGTGAACACACACAATTACAAAGATTGTATTGTTAACACAGGTGTTAGAACAGCCCTAATATAACCTGGGCCAAAAAAGAAATGTAGGGAATATCGATTGTGGATTTTAATTGGAGGTGCGGTTTGGAGCAATAAAGATTTTTATTTGCCCATTAAACCTGCCAACACATAAACTCTGCCACGCATTCACTTTATTAACCATTAGCACCAGTAAGGCAATCGCTTCATGAATATTTTCTTTAACTTATAAAAGGGGTTATTCAAAGAGCACTGAATTGGCCACGGCATTGCACTGAACAGTGGATTTCCCCGTACGTTGCAATTTCGTGGCCATTCGGCGATTGAGAGAGCAGACAGTTTGTCAAATTTTGGCGAACTGCCAGCAAAATACAATGCTGTTCAGAGGCAGTGAAATCCCCCATAGAGAAGCAATGGTTACTCTATTCAGAGACCCCAAACAGCAGAGAAATGTCAGTGAAATGCCCTGCTGTTCAGTGGTTTCATTCAGCAGGTTTATTCAGGCGAATCCCATAGGATTCAATGTTAAAAATATTCCCGTTTTAATTCAATATCTAATAAACTTTTTATTCTTTTAATCTGCAGCAATCTTTATTTTTTTTAGGTTCCTTTAGGCATTTTTCAGGATTTTTTTGGCAAATTTTTTTATTCCAATTATTTTTTTAATAGCGGATTTAATAGCGGACTATGCCAATCACGGCTCAGAGTCCTGTTTGGGCAAATTTTGCTCAATCATGGGCTCACAGACCTAAGTCCCGCAGTACACTATATAAGGCTTCACACAGGGCTTCTGCACGCGTTTGAGAGGAGATTGTTGTTGTGTTAGTGTGTGTTCTTACTGCCAGTCTGCCACCAGCTACTGGGGGGGGGGTCTCATCTACTGGGGGGGGGTCTCATCTGTTGTAATCTTTGTGTTCTCACTCCCAGCAACTATGTTGGGGGCTCACTAATTTCTACAAAATATTTGGGAATTGAGGTGATCTGTGTCTTGTCACTGCCAGTGCCACGCAGTATTTTGGGGGTCACTAATTTCTACAAAACATTTGGGAATTGAAGTGATCTGTGTCTTATCACACAGCCAGTACCACGCAGTATTTTGGGGGGTCACTAATTTCTACAAAACATTTGGAAATTGAGGTGATCTGTGTCTTGTCACACAGCCAGTGCCACGCATTATTTTGGGGGGTCACTAATTTTTACTAAATATCTAGGAATTGAGGTGATCTGTCTCTTGTCACTGCCAGCAAGTATTTTGGGGGTCACTAATTTCTACAAAATATTTGGGAATTGTTATAATCCGTGTGTTCTCACTGGCTGCCACCCATCAGGGGGTCTCACTGATTTATAGGAGGTTTCTGAGACTTGTAATCTGTGTCTTCTCACTGCCACCCATCAAGGGGTCACACTGATTTATAGGAGGTTTCTGAGTCTTGTAATCTGTGGCTTCTCACTGCCACCCATCAGGGGGTCCCACATACTTTTAGCAGATTTATGCTAATTGTAATCTGTGGCTTCTCACTGCCACCCATCAGGGGGTCACACTGATTTATAGGAGGGAATTGTAATCTGTGTCTTGTCATTGGCTGCCAGCTATCAGGGTTATACCAGAGTTGAATCAGAGTTCTGAATATATTTAATCACTCACCATGTCTGAAAGAACAAAAAGGACAGGCAGACACTCCCAGACACAGATAAGAGGGCAAGCAGCCCCTGTGTCGGGAGGCTGTGCCTCTGGTCGTGGTGGACATGGTGCATCCTCTGAAGGGGCATGCTTGTCCTTTCTAACTGGTGCTGGCCGTCTTCTTAAGCAGCAGCAACATACAGAGGATTTGGTGGATTGGCTAACCAGGCCATCCTCATCCTCTGAGTCCTCTGCCAGCCAGGCTTGTAGTGCTTTACAGTCCACCTCAGCTGCCAAAGCATCTAATGCAGCCTCCATGTCCACAGCTACTCCTGCCGTAGCCTCGCTATCACACACGGAGGAGTCAGCTGAATTGTTTGACTACAATGACAGTGACATACTGCTTGAGGATGCGCAGCAAGTACAGTGCTCTGATTCAATCTCTGAGGTTGAGGAAGGGAGTATAATCAACCTAGAGGAATAGAGGAAGGGGGTGCCAGTGATGACACACAAATAACTGGCACTCATGTTGCCCCAGCAGCTGCAGCATACTGCCAAGTTGGCTCCAGTAACGAGGAGATAGGGGGTGAAGATGACATTGACGATGAGGTCACTGACTCCACCTGGGTGCCAGATCGAACAAAGGAATCAAGTGAGGAGGAGGGGGAGGAGGAGGGCGAGGAGGAGGAGGCACAGCAAACACGAGGTACAACATCCTCTATGACCAACCGTAGCACTAGCCAGTCCAAGGCATCAGATGTCAGAGCTGCTCCGGTGCAGACCGCTGTTGTCTCAAAGCACACATCCAGGAACTCTGCTGTCTAGGAGTTCTTTAAGAAATGTGCAGCAGACCGCACCGTTGCTATTTGTAATCTATGTCAGATGAGGCTCAAGTGTGGGAAAGACACCGGACGCTTGGGTACCACGTGCTTGAGGCGACATATGACAACTGCCACGCATCCCGTTGGCGCAAAACTTTGCGTAGGTCCTCCTCCTCATCTGTCTCTACCCCCACTGTATGTCCTGCCATGTCATTGCCTACAACCTCCACTGACAGGGATGATGCTACAGTAATGGATGTACCAGGTCCTTCCTCACAATGTGACAGCATCCCATCAGCTGAAGATTTACACAGTCAGACTACATTGCCGCAGCTGCTGCAGCGTAAGAAAAAATATAGTCCCAACAATCCCCAAGCACAGCGTCTAAATGCCAGCTTAGCAAAATTACTCGCATTGCAGCTGTTGCCCTTCCAGCTGGTGGACTCTGCTCCCTTCCGTGAATTTTCTGAATGTGCTGTACCACAATGGCAGGTTCCAAAACGCCATTACTTTTCACACAAGGCCATTCCAGCACTATACCAGCACGTGGAAGACAATGTTATCGAGTCATTGGGAAAGGCAGTCAGCAGCAAGGTGCATGTGACTTTAGACACGTGGTCCAGCAAGCATGGACAGGGTCGTTACATTTCCTTCACGGCATACTGGGTAACTCTGATTGGAGCTGGGAGGGATCCAAGACCGGGCTCTGTGCTGGAGCTTGTTCATCCACCACTCCTCCAGAAAGCTGCTTGTATGAGGTCTGTCTGCTCCACCACCACCTCTCCCTTTCCTCCTCCTCCTTCTCTGTCTCTGGCGAAGTGGCAGTTAAACAGACGCCTGACAGGGTCTATGCAATGGCTCAAGCAAAAAGAAGCCATACTGTGCTTGAGCTGGTTTGTTTAGGGGACAGGAGCCACACCAGGCCAGAAATTCTGTCAGCTCTGCAGGGCCAGGTGCAGAGATGGTTAACACCATGCCAGCTTCAGCTGGGAAGGATCATCTGTGATAATGGCAGCAACCTTCTCTCCGCCCTACGCAAGGGTAAATTGACGCATGTACCATGCCTAGCACACGTCCTAAATCTAGTGGTACAGCGTTTCCTAACCAAGTACCCTGGGCTGGCAGAGCTTCTCAGCCAGGCCAGAAAAGTCTGCAGCCACTTCAGACGGTCATTCCCAGCAAGCGTTCGCCTGGCAGAAATTCAAAGCGAATTCCACCTTCCCACAAACCGTCTGATCTGTAACATGCCCACCAGGTGGAACTCGACATTAGCAATGCTGCAGCGTCTGCACAAGCAGCAGAGGGCCATCAACGAGTACCTGTGTGACTATGGCACAAGGATAGGTTCAGGTCAACCTGTTTTTTTTTCCCCCCCGCAGGGACTGATGATCAAGGATGCATGCACTGTACTGTCACCATTTGAGGAGGCAACGAGGATGGTGAGCAGGGACAGTGCATGCATCAGTGACACAATTCCTTTAGTGTTCCTGCTGGAGCACACTCTGTGGGGAATTATAGATGTGGCTCTAGAGGCAGAGCAGCGGGAGGAAGAGGAGGCCTTCCCCAGCTCTGAAGGCCCCAGTCTTTCCGCAGACAGCAATCCAGCGGGTCCTACTCAGATCAGACAGGAGGAGGAGGAGAAGGAATATTTAAGTAGTGGGGGCATTGAAGGTGGGGATTCCTCAAGGGAGGGTTTTGTGTGCCCAGAAACACAAGGGCTAGTGCGTGGCTGGGAGGAGGAAGTGCACGATGGGGTCATCCTCATTGACCAGGAATACTCGGAAGCTAATGCCACCTCCAACCTATGCTGCATGGGTTCCCTTATAATGCAAAGCCTGCTAAAGGACCCCAGGATTCGTGCTATCAAGGAGAGGGATCATTACTGGTTGGCAACCCTTCTTGATCCACGGTACAAGGGTAAAGTTGCAGAGCTCATCCTGCCCGCACAGAGGGAGCACAGGATGAAAAAACTTGAGGACACTCCAAAGCGACACTTGTGTAACACCTTTCCAGGCACTGGTAGGTTACCAAGTGATGACACCCGTGCTTCTGAGGCTGCGGATGATCAGAGGAATAGTGGTGGAGGCCAGGGCCGCTTGACTGATGCATTTTTTAATTTTTTTAGTCCACGACGCCCAGGGACGTCAAATGTAGGCACCCATTGCCAGCGTCTTCTCCATATGGTGCAGGACTACCTAGTGGCAAGGGCAGACCTGGATTCCTTTCCAGCAGATGATCCACTGGCTTACTGGGTGTTGAGATTGGATCACTGGCCAGAACTTAGCCAATATGCTATGCAGCTACTAGGTACCCTTCATCCAGTGCGCTTTCTGAAAGCGTTCAGTGCCGCTGGAGGTTTTGTCACAGACAAAAGAGTGCATCTGTCCACCGACTCTGTAGACCGGCTGACATTTATAAAAATGAATGAGTCCTGGATCAGCAGTTATCAATCCCCTGATGCTGACGTAATGGAATAGATCGGGGGTCTTCTGCATTCACAAAACCTCCACCACTGAACTCTTCCACAATACCACAAAAGGGTTACGGTGTGAATGCACTTGCTGCCATGAAATGCCCAATATTTGGCTGCACTGACGCCTGTGCCAGATTTATATCATTTTAATTTTTTAAATCGCAGAGTCCAACCCTGCACTCTTCCACAATACCACAAAAGGGTTACGGTGTGAAGGCACTTATTTATTTATTTTATTTATTTATAAAGGATTTTACCAGGAACGATATATTGAGATTTCTCTCGTTTTCAAGTATGTCCTGGGTCCACCCTTGCACTCTTCCACCATACCACAGAGGGGTTACTGTATGAATGCACTTGCTGGCCTGGCACCAAAAGCACAATATCTGGGTGCACTGACGCCTTTACCAGATTCATTTCTTTTTAATCTAGGACCACATGGTCCACCCCTGCATTCTTCCACAATACCACAGAGGGGTTACTGTATGAATGCACTTGCTGGCCTGGCACCAAAAGCACAATATCTGGGTGCACTAACGCCTTTACCAGATGCATATCTTTTTAATATAGGACTGCAAGGTCCACCCCTGCATTCTTCCACAATACTACAGAGGGGTTACTGTATGATAGTACTTGATGGCCTGGCAGTCTGGCACCAAAAGCCCAATATCTGGGTGCACTGACGCCCATTACCAGATTCATATCTTTTAATGTAAGACCGCATGGTCCACCCCTGCACTCTTCCACAATACCACAGAGGGGTTACTGTATGAATGCACTTGCTGGCCTGGCACCAAAAGCACAATATCTGGTTACACTAACGCCTTTACCAGATGCATATCTTTTTAATATAGGACCACAAGGTCCACCCCTGCATTCTTCCACAATACTACAGAGGGGTTACTGTATGATAGTACTTGCAGGCCTGGCACCAAAAGCACAATATTTGGGTGCACTGCCACTGACGCCTGTACCAGATTCATATCCTCAGAGGGGTTACTGTGTGACGGCACTGTTGCCGACGCTAAAGGACCAATTTTAAAGCATCTATTGTTACTTTCATCCAAAGCCTGCATAAGTTTCACAATAATTTAGCCAAAAAATCACTAAACGTTTTCTACGTGTCTGAAAATGTCTCCTCTTTTCATACAGACTGCCGCCCCAAGCAGTTGTTTATGGATAGATTAAGGAAAGCATTCACCATCATTTGAAACGTATTTTTTTTGTTTTTAAGTGTTTCTATACATCCTAGAAATCCGCCACTTCACGGGCAGGTTATGGGGACCTCCTAGGCACGATATTTGAAGGAATTTTTGGTTTTTATTTTTAACCCTTATTTCATGAAAAACTCACTGTCCCTTTTAAAAATGATTTTTTTAAAACTTTTTGTCCTTGTTTCCTGTCCCCCAGGGCACTACCCGGACCCCCATACACCTTTTATGGCAAATATCTAGCATATATGCCCTCTTGGAGGGCTCTCTAGAAACCAAATTTTCAGCCCCATTGACTTGTATTGAGTTCGAGTTCGGATTCAAACATTTGGAAAGTTCGGGTTCGAATACGAACCGAACTCGGAGGTTCGGCTCATCCGCCATTGGGACGAAGTTTGCCCCGGCTATGCCAACCTATACATGCATAGGTGGGAGGGTAAACAGGTGTGGTTTGGCGTGGCCGGGGGCGAATTGGTCCTATGGCGGAGGTTCATAGACGACGTTTTGATCATATGGAGAGGTGATAAGGAATCTTTGGAAAGTTATATTGACTCCCTAAATTGTAACAATTTTAATTTGTCCTTTATCTCCAAAGTCGATAAATATACAGCTGACTACTTAAATGGTTAAATCTATGTAAAATATGGAAAATTAGAAACCAAAACTGTTTTTAAAGAAACCAATGTCAGCACGGCAATAAATAGAGATAGTTCACATGCTAATTGGTGGTTGGATAACGTACCCAAGAGCCAGTTAACAAGGCTAAAGAGAAATTGTACTGAAATAAATGTCAAGCACAAACCTTGATGTTAAAATATAAACAAAAAGAGTATAGGGAAGATTTTATTAAAAGAGACTGGAAAATTATTAAAGAAACAGGAAAGAATTTTTTAAAAAGAAAAGACACCTCGCCGAGAAGGCTTTGATTTCGCATTTATTACGCAGTTTAATCCTCATGCGACACAAATAAGAAAAATTTTAAAGGAACATTGGCACGTCTTGAAAATTGACCCAGTATTAAAATATTATATCCCTAACTCACCAACGGTTATTTTTAGGAAAGCAGCAAATCTGAAAGATACTTTGGCACCTAGCCAACTACCGAAGTTAAAAATGGAGAAACGAGGAATTTTTAATTCTGAAAAACCCATTGGTTTCTTTACATGTGGAAACTGTAGGGCATGTGTGCACCAAACTAGGAAAACAGTTCTTTTTAAAAGCAATCTCTTTAATAAAGAATTTGAGATAACAACCTTTATTAATTGTACCTCTAAAGGGGTTATCTACCTATTAGAATGTCCATGCGGGGCTCAATATATAGGAAGAACCAGTCGGGAATTAAAAGTGAGAATTTTAGAGCATTTAGGTAATATTAGGATGAATAAATTGGACCACAGTGTTCCTATACATTGCAATAATTGCCCTAAATTTAATATTGCCAATTTTAAATGCATTGGGATTGATATAGCTCACAAACATTGGAGAGGAGGTGATTTTACGAGAGTTCTGGCAAGAAAAGAAACCAAATGGATTTCTAGGATGGGCACATGGAGGAAAGGAGGTCTTAATATGGAAATGGACATAAAGGGATGTCTTTAGAAATGTTTACATTGTAAATTATATATTGCTGTTTTTACATTTTCTAAATGTTTTTTTTTTTTCTTTGTTATTGTTATTTTTGTTTTTATTATATGGTTATGAGTATCGCTAAGGAGCCGCCACTGTAAGAAGACATGTGAGCGCCGCCATCCAGGGGACTCTCTGGAGTTCGCTTGTCTTCAATACATCTAAACGCCGTCTATCCTGTCATGCGTATTAGAGCTGTGATGCCCAAGCCTCGCTTCCGGATCTAGGACAGCCAAATCTCTTTTTGGATCCGGGATTTAGGCGTCGCTGCAAGAGAAGAAGCAGAGACATCCAAGCCTCGTTTCAAGGTCTGGCATAGCCAGGGCCGGATTAAGAGCATCATGGGCCTGGTGCTGAAGATTTCGGTGGGCTTTTTTATAAATACTGAGGCACGCACACACTCCGCTATAATACAGAGCACACATACACACACTCCGCTATAATACAGAGCACACATACACACACACTCCATTATATACAGAGCACACATACACACACACTCCATTATATACAGAGCACACATACACACACACTCCATTATATACAGAGCACACATACACACACACTCCATTATATACAGAGCACACATACACACACACTCCATTATATACAGAGCACACATACACACACACTCCATTATATACAGAGCACACATACACACACACTCCATTATATACAGAGCACACATACACACACTCCGCTATAATACAGAGCACACATACACACACTCCGCTATAATACAGAGCACACATACACACACTCCATTATATACAGAGCACACATACACACACTCTGCTATATACAGAGCACACATACACACACTCCATTATATACAGAGCACACATACACACACACTCTGCTATATACAGAGCACACATAAACACACACTCTGCTATATACAGAGCACACATAAACACACACTCTGCTATATACAGAGCACACATAAACACACACTCTGCTATATACAGAGCACACATAAACACACACTCTGCTATATACAGAGCACACATACACACACTCTGCTATATACAGAGCACACACACTCTGCTATATACAGAGCACACACACTCTGCTATATACAGAGCACACATACACACACTCTGCTATATACAGAGCACACATACACACACTCTGCTACACACACCACACACTCTGCTATACACACACTCAGCTATATACAGACACACAGCTATACACACACAGCTATATACACACACGCACAGCTATATACACACACACTCCGCTATATACACACACACACTCAGCTACACACACACTCAGCTACACACACACTCAGCTATACACACACTCAGCTATACGCACACACAGCTATACGCACACACAGCTATATGCACACACAGCTATATACACACACACACAGCTATATACACACATGCACAGCTATATACACACACGCACAGCTACACACACACACTCAGCTATATACACACACATCTTCTTCTTGTTCGTCCGTCGAGTCGACGAGGACCATCTAGTCATCCATTTAGGGAATAGGGTGGGTCACGGTGAGTGCGTAGATGGCTTACCAAGCCAATTCGCGCTCGAAATAGTCTCTGGCAATGTGGACAGTGAATAGCCGCAGAAGATAGTGGTATATCACTACCTTTCCTGGCCAGCCTTTTTTGCTCAGCTGCCGCTGCTCTGCTGGTCTCATAGGATTGAGCTCCGTTCTTAATAGCTGATCTCCACTTGGTTTTGTCCTGAGCAGCAAGCTCCCAGTTAATGGGGTTAATATTGAAGGCCTTTAGAGCTGCTTTCAGTGTGTCTTTGTAGCGCTTTTTTTGACCTCCTTGGGAGCGCTTGCCTTGTGTAAGTTCGCCAAATAACAACATCTTTGGAAGTCGATTGTCTTTCATACGAGCTACGTGTCCTGCCCATCGTAATTGAGACTGCGCCAGGATGGTGAAGATGCTGGGTAGGTCCGCTCTAACAAGGACCTCGGTATCAGGCACTTTGTCTTGCCACTTAATACCAAGAAGTTTTCTAAGAGATGTTGTGTGAAAATGATTTAATTTCTTGGCGTGACGCTGGTAGATTGTCCACGTTTCACATCCATGGAGCAACGTCGAAAGGACTGCTGCGCGATACACCTTGATCTTGGTTTTTTTGTCTGATACCTCTCCTGTCCCACACATTTTTGCGGAGTCTTCCAAATGCTGCGTTTGCTTTTGCGAGTCTAGCAATCAACTCGTCGTCCATGACGACAGATCTAGAAAGGATGCTGCCCAAGTACGTGAATTTGTCCACCGCGTTTAGACGCTGCCCACTGATGGTGATGCTGGGTTCAGCGTAAGGCTTCCTGGGAGCTGGCTGATACATCACTTCAGTTTTCTTTCTGTTGATAGTGAGACCAAAGTTATTGCAGGCATCAGCAAAAATGTCAACGCTGTGTTGCATATCGCCTTCCGAAGCAGCGTTGAGGGCACAGTCGTCTGCGAACAGAAGCTCATTTATGATGTTATGTTTGACCTTGGTTTTCGCTTGAAGCCTTCTGAGATTAAAGACTGATCCATCAGTACGAAATCGAATTGGCAAGCCCGTGGTGGAATCCTTGAACGCATCAGACAACATTGCAGAATACATGATGCTGAAGAGTGTGGGAGCCAGGACACAGCCCTGCTTCACTCCATTTGTAACAGGAAATGCTTGAGATGATTGACCGTTTTCCTGGACTCGAGCCAACATGCCATCATGTAGCTGCCGGGTGATAGCGGTAAACTTGTCTGGACATCCATACTTCTTCATGATTCTCCACAGGCCATCTCTGCTGACCGTGTCAAAAGCTTTATTTAGGTCAATGAATGTGGAATATAGATCCGAGTTTTGTTCCTGACATTTCTCTTGAAGCTGTCTGGCAGCAAACACCATGTCAATAGTCCCACGTGCTTTGCGGAAGCCACATTGACTCTCGGGAAGGAGACCTTGCTCTAGATGTACATTCAGGCGGTTCAGCAGGGCTCGGGCCAAGATCTTGCCTGCAATGGATAGCAGTGAGATTCCACGGTGGTTGTCACAGGCCTGGCGATTTCCTTTTCGTTTGTACAGATGGATAATGGAAGCATCTTTAAGGTCCTGTGGTACAGTTTCTGTCTGCCAGATGATCTGGATTAGACAGAGCAACTTATCCGTCAGCGCTGGTCCACCCTCTTTATAGATTTCAGCAGGAATCATGTCGGAACCAGGTGCTTTGCCACTGGACAGCTGGCGGATGGCTGTTTGTATCTCGTCCAGAGTTGGAACAGCGTCCAGTGACTTGTTCGCTGGGACCTGGGGTAGTCTTTCGATGGCTTCATCATTTATGACAGAAGGCGTATTCAGCACACTAGCAAAGTGTTCCGCCCATCTTTCCAAGATTTGCTCCTTTTCTGTGATGAGTGTGGAACCATCAGCACTGAGGAGAGGAGAAGACCCTGAGGCAGTAGGGCCATAGATTTCTCTAAGGCCGCTGTAAAAGTTCTTCATATCTTTCCTGTCTGCAAAGCCCTGAAGCTCTTCAGCTTTGCACTCAACCAGGAGTCTTGCATCTGGCGCAGTTGCGACTGGATGTTGCTGCGGATGTTACGCAGTGCAACTTTCTTTGCCATTGACATTGGGTCATCATAGAGTGCCTTGTACGCCCGACGTTTTTGCTCGAGTAGCAGTTGAATCGTTATGTTATTTTCATCAAACCAGTCCTTGTGTTTTCTGGTAGAGGGTCCAAGGTGCTCAATGGCTGTGCTATACACCGTCTCACGAAATGTGGTCCACGCTGCTCCCGCATCCAGATTATCCAGTGTGATTGAAGCAAGGCGTTCATCCAGGGTGTCAACAAAAGTCTGTTTGACATCAGGACGCTTCAACTTGCTGATGTTGAGGCGTTTCAGAGCTATGGCGGCATGAGGTCTTCTCTTAGGTTGAATGTGGATTTTCATCTTTGAGACGATGAGGCGGTGATCCGTCCAGCAATCTGCGCCGCACATGGCCTTAGTCACCTTCACATCCTGCCGGTCCCGATTTCTGACGATGACATAGTCTATTAAATGCCAGTGTTTTGAACGGGGGTGCATCCATGATGTCTTGTTGCGTGCGGGAAGGCTAAAAATGGTATTTGTCACCAGGAGGCCATGTTCAACACAGGTCTGAAGGAGCAGCAGGCCGTTGCTGTTACACTTTCCAACCCCATGCTTCCCCATCACTCCGTCCCAGGAAGTGTGATCACTCCCGACACGTGCATTAAAATCTCCAAGAACAATGAGTTTATCAGCAATGGAGTGGAGGAAATAACGGTGTTCAGATCATCATAGAACTTATCTATGGTCTCTTCTGGATTTGTCATGGTGGGTGCATAGGCGCTGACTATGGTGGCAAACTTCTTTCCATGGCAGAGAGGGAGTTTCAGCGTCATAAGACGATCATTAATTCCTTTCGGGGAGCTGGAGAGTTTACTCACAAGAGAAGTTTTAATAGCAAAACCAACTCCCGCTTCTCGCTTTGCATGAGAGTCGCGTCCACTCCAGAAGAAAGAGTAGCCAGCAAGCCTTTCTGTGAGTTCTCCTTCACCGGAGAGTCTGGTCTCACTTAGGGCGGCGATGTCTATATTGTATCTGGCAAGTTCATGGGCAATGAGCGCCGTGCGTCGTTGCGGCCTATTTGCGGTATCCCTGTCAAGAAGAGTGCGGATGTTCCATGTAGCAAATTTTATTGTGATTGAGTTTGTTTTTGATTTTCGACCGCATAATTGGGTCCCCGCCGACCGCGGTTAGCCAGCCAGGGTGTGAGGAGCAGGCAATGTTTGGGGCACCTTTTCTAGCCCCTTCCTCATGCATGGAGGTGAGCAGTGCTACCCTAAATAGGACTGCTCAGACACTCAGGTGGCTGCCGAACTTCACTTCTGCTCCGGTCAGTGAAGAGCGACCCTATAGCCTGAGTCGCCTGTGTGCAGGCTTGCGGCTACGACTCCCAGTGCACCACACCTGCCGCTTCGTCGCTTACCCATCGCCACAGGACTTGAATTGTGGATGACTGATGACTTGCGCAGAAAACTTTGTTTAAAGTGAAGAAGAGTTGCGCTGCGTTGACCTCACTCTCTCGTCCGGGCCCACCAGTATCCAGTGGCAAGAGGAAGTCAAGACAACCAGAGATGGGCACGGATGCAGTGGATGACCAAGATGTTCTACGTGCCTCATCTTGCTCCATACACTCCACAGTGCATTGCTGTAGTCGCCGTCACCTCCGTTGGACCTAGATGGTCTCCTCCACAGGATCAGCCGATGTTCAGACTTCGCATGCATAGGTAGGCAACACCTAATTCACTGAGGGTTTTGAGACCCTTCGCCTACCCCCACCTGGTTTGGCCGGCCAGTGGAAGCCGTTGCCCAGGGTATGGCCGCTGTTGCATGCTGACAGCTACGAGGAGCCACAGGTGAGAGCTGAGTGACAGGTGAGGACCAAGGTGGACGAACTGCTCCAAGGAGCACCACATGTTCCCCATCAGAGGTACTACCTCTACCTGAACACTCCATATACCCTCAGCTATACACACACACACAGCCACACACACATACCTACACACACACACACTCAATCAGCTATATACACACACACTCAGCTACACACACTCAATCAGCTATATACACACACACTCAGCTACACACACACACACTCAGCTATATACACACACATACTCAGCTATACACACACACACACAGCCACACACACACACTCAGCTATATACACACACAAACTCAGCTATACACACACAGACACACACACACCTACACACACACACTCACTCAGCTACACACACACACTCAGCTATATACACACACACAGCTATATACACACACACACTCACTCAGCTATATACACACACAGCACACACTCAGCTATACACACACACATACTCAGCTATACACACACAGCCACACACACACACCTACACACACTCACTCAGCTACACACGCACACACACTCAGCTATATACACACACAGCTATATACACACACACTCACTCAGCTATATACACACACACAGCACACACTCAGCTATATACACACACATACTCAGCTATACACACACACACCTACACACACACACACACACTCAGCTATATACACACACACAGCTAAATACACACACACACTCACTCAGCTATATACACACACACAGCACACACTCAGCTATATACAGAACACACACTCAGCTACATACATGGCACACACTTGCACACGTTACACATACATAGCGCACCACCCAGACACACACACACACACACATATATACACCAGAGTGACACATGTATACACCCCCCCCCACACACACACACACACACAAAATTATTACTATATCAGAGCAGCAGCAGAAGTGGTAAAATTCAAATAAAGCAGTGTTTACACCTGCTTTGCAGCTTAAGTTGAAGCTGCTATCTTTAAGCAGCCTGGGTGCCTGTTAGCTAGGGTCTCCCCCCCCCATCCCATGTCATCCTGGAGTTGGTGGGCTAGTGTTTAAATAAGAGGGAGAGATATTTACAAAGCAGTGTGTCCTTCTCTTATCTCCCGAGCCGGATCTTCATCACCTTCACGCTGTGCAGGGAAAGGGGCAGCACATGGCTTCAAAGAACAGCTCCGCCTCTCAGCCTCTGCCCATAGGAAAGGATGCGTTTCTATTATCTAAGCGACGGGTTCTGCTGCCGGGCCAATCAAAGCCCTGGGCTGGGTGCACTCGGCACTCACTATCAGCTGGCCGGCCAGCTCCTCGTCTTTCCTGCTGTGGGCCTATTTTTAGAAAGGGGCCTGGAGCGACCGCTCCATCCGCCCCTATGTTAATCCGGCCCTGGGCATAGCCAAGCCTCGCTTTGGATCCAGGATACACGCATCATCGTGTGAAGTGAAAACAGATGAGACTAATTAAGAGATACTATTTAAGTCGGCGATGATGGTGGTTGTTTTATTCCTTTTATTTTTGGCATCTTTCTCCCTGATGAAGTTTGATGAACGAAACGCGTTGGAGATTTTATTTTATTTGAATGTATGCTGTTTACAATAAATCCTCTTTTGGAAATTTCCTCGCGGTTCTTTCCTGTGGCGGCGGGCGAACTAAACGAAGATCTTCCTCTGGGAGCGGTAACAAGCAATACTATATGCCTACAACTATTCTTAATCTTGTGCGTGCTATGATAGCGGGGGCCTTTTAATATAGACATTTGCTACCCTCTGCACCATGAGATGTTATTTTGTCTTATAGATCGTACATCCCCCAATTTTGGATTGATAAGTGAGTCACAAGACACAGATCACCTCAATTCCAAAATATTTTGTAGAAATTAGTGACCCCCAAAATACTGCGTGGCACTGGCTGTGTGACAAGACACAGATCACCTCAATTCCCAAATATTTTGTAGAAATTAGTGAGCCCCCAAAATAGTTTCTGAGAGTGAGAACACAAAGATAACAACAGATGAGACCCCCCCCCCAGTAGATGAGACCCCCCCCAGTAGCTGGTGGCAGACTAGCAGTGAGAACACACACTAACACAACAACAATCTCCTCTGAAATCTCCTCTCAAACGCGTGCAGAAGCGCTGTGTGAAACCTTATATAGTGTGCTGCGGGACTTAGATCTGTGAGCCCATGATGGGGCAAAATTTTCCCAATCAGGACTCTGAGCCGTGATTGGCATAGTCTTGAATCTGTCTTGCACCTGACCTGTGGTCAGGTGCAAGGCTGCAGCCAATTACGAGCTTCAGGCCAGTGGGAAAGTGCATTGTGGTCCATTGTGGTGCATTGTGGGTGAACACGCGGCGAACAGGCGGAAATGTTTGTAGTTCGCAAAAATGCGAACAGGCTATGTTCGACGCGAACTCCGAACCGAACAGCTCATCCTTATTCAGAGAGCAGGCAATTTGCCAAATTTTGGTGAATTGCCTGCACATATAGTGCCTGTTCGAGGGCATTGAGATCCCAATAGAGAAGCAATGGTTAATCTATTCAGAGACACTGAACAGCTGAGGAATGTCAGTGAAGTGCCCTGTCGTTCAGTGTTTTCATTCGGCAGGTTTATTCAGGCGAATCCCATAGGCTTCAATGTTAAAAATATTCCCGTTTTTATCCAATATCTAATACTCCGCTTATTATATTATTCTGCTGTAAAAAGTCTCTGTATTTACAGAATTTTTAGGATCTTTTAGGCATTTTTTGGGATTTCTTTGTGAAATTCTTTTTCCGTTCTATTGTAAATCTTTTTTCTTTTTCCTGTAACAGCCTTTTTTATTATCATTAGGATCTTATATGTAAATTTCAGACATTTTCATTCAGTAGTTTTTTTGCAAACAGCATTTCAATTTTTAAACTTTCAAGCGTACTGTTTTTTTTTTTCCTCACCCTGTTCATCTGCATGTCGGCTTTCTGCTCTGCGCTGTGATTGTCGGCTGCTCGGATTTTTCCGGCATGTTCGGTTTCTATGGGTTTTCAGTGAGTGTTCATTGAGTGTTCGGCGGGTTTTCGTCGCGTTTTCACTGCACTGCGGGGGCCCTGCGGTGCTTGCTGAATACACTGCAAGGTCGGCAATCCAGAATCACGAATCGCCCCCAAGTGCAGGGAACAAAAGGTCACCGGACGTGCGGTGACTTTTTGAATCTCTCTGAATAACCCTGTTAGTGTAAGGTAATGTATATTCTAAATGACATTTTTTTTACATAAATAGCCCGGGTAAGTTTTGCATTTTTAAAAAAAAAAAAATTATTTCAGAATGTGACATGCCTCGTGCAGCACCAGACCTAAATACCTCCATACTGTCCTTGCATTCCTCTTTATTGTTATTCTCTCTGTAGTTTGTTTTCCGTCCTTCTAACTTGTTTTCTTTCCTAAACACGGCTTTAGTAGGAGTTTTCTTCTGCTTTTTAAATTCTCTTTTATTTGTAACATTGATTTTTTCTCTCCAATTTTAATGGAACAGTTTAATGTTAAAAATTTTATTCTTTCTTTCTTTTTAGGGTTACAGTTTCTGCGTTTTTAAGGTTAGGGTTACAGTTTCTGCACGTGTTAGGGTTAGAGTTATAGTTTCTGCGTACTTAGGGTTACAGTTTCTGCGTGTTTTAGGGTTAGGGTTACAGTTTCTGCGTTCTTACGGTTAACGTTTGTGTGCGTTTTAGGGTTAGAGTTAGAGTTTCTGTGTGTTTTAGGCTAGGGTCAGACGAAAGCATTTTTCCCCGCGAATGTGAAAAAGTGCGTCCGAACGCATTGACGTATTTTTTCACGGAATGCGCAAAAACGGTCAGACGACGTGCATTTTCGGGCGTGATTTTGTACGGATCGTCAATAAAACTCTTTTTTGCGTCTGGACGTTATGTAGGCCGGACATTAGCAGCGTCTGACATCTCCTAATCACGCAAACACGCCGCTATGCCGCAGCTGCGCACTCAGTACGTCAGTACTAGCGGTTCAGCGTTCTCAAAAAAATGCGTTCAAATTCCACTTGCGTTGCACGGCCGGACTTTCGTGCGACCGTACTTCGTATATTGGCCGTCATTACCCGTCATCTGCTGCTAGTGCGGCCGTAATTATGTGCGCCAGAACGCACGTTAAAAGTGCGCTGGTCTGACCCCAGCCTTAGGGTTAGGGTTACAGTTTCTGTGTGTTTTAGGGTTAGAGTTACAGTTTCTGTGTTCTTATTGTTAATGTTTGTGTGTGTTTTAGGGTTGGAGTTACTGTTTCTGCGTTCTTACGGTTAACGTTTGTGTGTGTTTTAGGGTTAGAGTTACTGTTTCTGCGTTCTTACGGTTAACGTTTGTGTGTGTTTTAGGGTTAGAGTTACAGTTTTTGCGTTCTTATTGTTAACGTTTGTGTGTGTTTTAGGGTTAGAGTTACAGTTTCTGCGTTCTTATTGTTAACGTTTGTGTGTGTTTTAGGGTTGGAGTTACTGTTTCTGCGTTCTTATTGTTAACGTTTGTGTGTGTTTTAGGGTTGGAGTTACTGTTTCTGCGTTCTTACGGTTAACGTTTGTGTGTGTTTTAGGGTTAGAGTTACAGTTTCTGCGTTCTTATTGTTAACGTTTGTGTGTGTTTTAGGGTTAGAGTTACAGTTTCTGCGTTCTTATTGTTAACGTTTGTGTGTGTTTTAGGGTTGGAGTTACTGTTTCTGCGTTCTTACGGTTAACGTTTGTGTGGTTTTAGGGTTAGAGTTACAGTTTCTGCGTTCTTATTGTTAACGTTTGTGTGTGTTTTAGGGTTAGAGTTACTGTTTCTGCGTTCTTACGGTTAACGTTGTGTGTGTTTTAGGGTTAGAGTTACAGTTTCTGCGTTCTTTGTTAACGTTTGTTGTGTGTGTTTTTAGGGTAGAGTTACAGTTTCTGCGTTCTTATTGTTAACGTTTATGTGTGTTTTAGGGTTAGAGTTACAGTTTCTGCGTTCTTATTGTTAACGTTTGTGTGTGTTTTAGGGTTGGAGTTACAGTTTCTGCGTTCTTATTGTTAACGTTTGTGTGTGTTTTAGGGTTAGAGTTACAGTTTCTGCATTCTTATTGTTAACGTTTGTGTGTGTTTTAGGGTTAGAGTTACAGTTTCTGCATTCTTATTGTTAACGTTTATGTGTGTTTTAGGGTTAGAGTTACAGTTTCTGCGTTCTTACGGTTAACGTTTGTGTGTGTTTTAGGGTTAGAGTTACAGTTTCTGCGTTCTTATTGTTAACGTTTGTGTGTGTTTTAGGGTTGGAGTTACAGTTTCTGCGTTCTTACGTTTAACGTTTGTGTGTGTTTTAGGGTTAGAGTTACAGTTTCTGCATTCTTATTGTTAACGTTTGTGTGTGTTTTAGGGTTAGAGTTACAGTTTCTGCATTCTTATTGTTAACGTTTATGTGTGTTTTAGGGTTAGAGTTACAGTTTCTGCGTTCTTACGGTTAACGTTTGTGTGTGTTTTAGGGTTAGAGTTACAGTTTCTGTGTTCTTATTGTTAACGTTTGTGTGTGTTTTAGGGTTGGAGTTACAGTTTCTGCGTTCTTATTGTTAACGTTTGTGTGTGTTTTAGGGTTAGAGTTACAGTTTCTGCATTCTTATTGTTAACGTTTGTGTGTGTTTTAGGGTTAGAGTTACAGTTTCTGCATTCTTATTGTTAACGTTTGTGTGTTTTAGGGTTAGAGTTACAGTTTCTGCGTTCTTACGGTTAACGTTTGTGTGTGTTTTAGGGTTAGAGTTACAGTTTCTGCGTTCTTATTGTTAACGTTTGTGTGTGTTTTAGGGTTGGAGTTACAGTTTCTGCGTTCTTACGTTTAACGTTTGTGTGTGTTTTAGGGTTAGAGTTACAGTTTCTGCATTCTTATTGTTAACGTTTATGTGTGTTTTAGGGTTAGAGTTACAGTTTCTGCGTTCTTACGGTTAACGTTTGTGTGTGTTTTAGGGTTAGAGTTACAGTTTCTGCGTTCTTACGGTTAACGTGTGTGTGTGTTTTAGGGTTAGAGTTACAGTTTCTGCGTTCTTACGGTTAACGTTTGTGTGTGTTTTAGGGTTAGAGTTACAGTTTCTGCGTTCTTACGGTTAACGTTTGTGTGTGTTTTAGGGTTAGAGTTACAGTTTCTGCATTCTTATTGTTAACGTTTGTGTGTGTTTTAGGGTTGGAGTTACTGTTTCTGCATTCTTATTGTTAACGTTTGTGTGTGTTTTAGGGTTAGAGTTACAGTTTCTGTGTGTTTTAGGGTTAGGGTTACAGTTTTTTATGTGTTTTAGGGTTAGGGTTACAGTTTTTGTGTGTTTTTATGGTTAGGGTTACAGTTTCTGCATTTTAGGGTTAGGGTTACAGTTTCTGCATGTTTTAGGGTTAGAGTTACAGTTTCTGTGTGTTTTAGGGCAAGGATTACATTTTTCTGTATTAAAAATCATTAATTAGGGTTATAATTTCTATAAGGGTTATTCAGAGAGCACCGAAATGTCACCAACATTTTGGTGCTCTCTCGTTCCCCGTACTTCGGGGAATCAAATTTCCCGACCCTGTGGGGAATTCAGCATTCACCACAGGGTCCCTGAAGTGCAGGGAAAAGCCGCCGACCGCATCCGAAAAACAAATCGCAGAAAAACTGCCGAAAAACAGCCAAAAATCCCGTCGCTACGATCTAAAAAAATCAGATCGATATGAAACGCTGCAGAAAACCCACCGAACGTACCTGAAGATCTGCCGCAAACCCGCCAAATACATCCGCTGAACACAGCATCGACCAACTGCCAGAAAAAGCCGACAAGCCAACGTACGGGAAAAGAAAAAAAAAAGAAAAATTGAAACGCAAACAATTTCAAATGCTGGTTGCAAAAGAACTACTTGCCGAAGAATTTCTGGAATTAACATATAAGGTCCTATGAATAATAATAAAAAGGTCTGATACAGAAAAAAAGAAAATCTGCTATTAAAAAAATAATTGGAATAAAACATTTTGCCAAAAAAATCCTGAAAAATGTCTAAAGGAACCTAAAAAAAAATAAAGAGACTTTTTGCTGCAGATTAAAAGAATAAAAAGTTTATTAGCTATTGAATTAAAACGGGAATATTTTTAACCACTTGGCTGCTATGGACGTGCTCAGCGCGTCCAGTCAAGTGGTTCTCCTGTGCTATGGATGTGCTGAGCGCGTCCATGCACAGGAGGCAGCAATCCACCGGATTCCGGGGGATTGCTGCGCCCCCCCCGGTGCGGGCGGACATCTAGGATGTCAGCCCAGCACTCGGGACCCCGGCGGAGCAATTAGATGTCATCGCGGCGGCGCGATGACATCTAATTCAGGCGCCCCCCCCCGCATGTGCGGAGGAAGCGCCTGAAAGGGAGGGGGGAGGAGGTCCTTCGGACCTCTCTCCCTCCCGATTGCCGGGGAGCAGGGGGTTAATACAGGCACCTTTTGGAAGGGCACAGCCTGCCCTTCCAAACGGTGGCTGTGATTAACCCCTGGGGAGCCGGATCACGAATCGGCGCTGAAAAGCGCCGGATCGTGATCCTCTCCTGGAGCTGGCCGACATCTTGGATGTCGGTTAAGCCTCCAGGAACTCCCCCTGAGGACCCTCGAGTTAACCCCTAGCTGCCACCAATGGTGGAGATAGGGGGTTCATTGGAACTCCCTATCTCCCGATCCGTGGCAAATAGGGGTTAATATTTGATATCGTTGGATCGGCCAGAGAATGAAAAATGAATATGAAAAATGTTTTTAAAAATAAATAAAAATAAAAAAATATGTTTTTAAAAAAATATAAAAAAAAAAATAAACAAGTTTTTTTTTTTTTTGGGTTTGTTAATGCAGCAATATTGTTCCCATTTCAATTATAATGTGCACAATGATGCTGCACTAACGATTTTTGTATGCGGTGCGTTTGTTAAAAAAGCTAAATTTTCCCCAAAAAAAATGTAACGAGACCCCATCTCTAATTTTGTTAACAAGCGCACCCCATACAAAATATGACCGCAATTGCTCGCATGTTAAAATGTGAAAAAAAACACTTTACACATAATAAATTATTGAAAATTCAAATTTTATTGCATTTTTTGTTATAATATACAGACATGACATAACGTATACATATAATAATGACATATTATGAATCTGCCAAGTCTGCCGGAAAGAACGATATATAATATGTCTGGGTCATATTTCAAAATATGGCTTCAAAACACGGTTAAACATGATGAGCGCAAACGGTAAAAATGACCTCAGCACAGAGGTGTGAAAAGCCTCAGCAACGAAAGGGCTAACATTGAATCCTATGGGGTTCGCCTGAATAAACCTGCTGAATGAAACCACTGAACAGCAGGGCATTTCACTGACATTTCTCTGCTGTTTGGTGTCTCTGAATAGAGTAACCATTGCTTCTCTATGGGGGATTTCACTGCCGCTGAACAGCATTGTATTTTGCTGGCAGTTCGCCAAAATTTGGCAAACTGTCTGCTCTCTGAATCGCCGAATGGGCACGAAATTGCAACGTACGGGGAAATCCACTGTTCAGTGCAATGCCGTGGCCAATTCAGTGCTCTTTGAATAACCCCTTTTATAAGTTAAAGAAAATATTCATGAAGCGATTGCCTTACTGGTGCTAATGGTTAATAAAGTGAATGCGTGGCAGAGTTTATGTGTTGGCAGGTTTAATGGGCAAATAAAAATCTTTATTGCTCCAAACCGCACCTCCAATTAAAATCCACAATCGATATTCCCTACGTTTCTTTTTTGGTCCAGGTTATATTAGGGCTGTTCTAACACCTGTGTTAACAATACAATCTTTGTAATTGTGTGTGTTCACTGCGCGTTTAATGCTTAGTTGTATTTTTTAGGGTTTGTGATTTTTGTCGAAATTTGTGTGATGGGATTTAATTGTGGATATTAATAAAGTTTATTCTAGTATTTCAATGTAGCTTTTACTTTTCTGCGCTCCAGAGCATTGGATGTGCAGTTTTATTTGTTCCACATCTCATCATTTTTGTAACTCTTGGGGAAGACCCCACATTATCTAATATTTAGCTCTCCCTTTATGTTTAGGGGTTGAGGTTGTTTTTCTTCTTAACATTTCTTATTTTCCCCATATTCGCATCTCATTTAATATTTGGTGCACGTTGCACTGTATGCGGAACCACTAGCTGGGAGCTGGGAATCCGTGAGCTGCAAAAGCATGAAGTATGGTGCAGTCATGCTATGTGCCTGTCATGGAACCAGATTCTCTCTCTCTGTGACCCCCCTCTCTCTTTCTAACCCCCTCTCTCTGTCACACATCTCCCTCTATGATCCCTCTCTCTGTGTGGCTCTTCTCTCTCTCACCACTCTCTCTCTCTGTCACACATCTCCTTCTATGTGGTCCTTCTCTCTCTCTCTGTGAGCCCTCTCTCTTTGACTCCCCTCTCTCTAACCCCCTCTCTCACTGTATGTGCCCCCCTTTCTCTCTCTGACCCCTCTGTCTCACTGTGACCCCACTCTCTCATTCCGCTCTCACTGTCTCACAGCTCTATGATCCCTCTCTCTCTGTGGCCTTTCTCTCTCTCTCTGACCCCTCTCTCTCTGTGTCACACATTTCCCTCTATGATCCCTCTATCTCTGAATCCCCTCTCCCTCTCGCTGTAATCCCCCTCTCTCTCTCTGTGACCCCTCTTTCTCTCTGATACCTCTTTCTTTGTGACCCCTCTCTCTTTCATCCCTCTCTCTCTGTGACCTCTCTCTCTCTGTGTGACCCCTCTCTCTCTCTCTGTGAGACTGTGACCCCTCTCACTTTAATCCCTCTCTCTCTCTCTGATCTCTCTCTCTCTCTGACCCCCCTCTCTATGTAAGCAGCCGCTCTCTCTGTAACCCCCTCTCTCTCTTACCCCTCACTCTCTCTATGTCTCCCCTCTCGTGGACCCCACTGTGTACTGTTTCCTCCCCTGCATGCTCTCCCCTCCCTCCTCCTCCTCACTGCTCAGTGACATCAATGGGAGAGCTGGGGGAGGCATGCAGGAAAGGAAAATGCTGCAATGGGGAATCAGCTAGGGAAATATTATCTAAGAGGTATCCCCTGGCTGCTGCACAGCTGGCCCTGCTCTCCTCCTGTCCTGCTGTCTCTTCTTCACACCTCCCTTCCAAATGGCAGGGAACCAGGAAGACATGCATGAGGATGGGGAGGAGCAGCCGGAAGATGTCTTGCTCAGCAGCTGATGAGCAGCACCTACTGACTGTTGCTCCCCAATATTCCTCCTGCACGTCTTCCATCTTGAGAGCGAGGCCGGCCATGAGTGGCAGCAAGAATATGCCGACCCCTGGAACTTGCCGCTTGGAGCCGTTGCTCCAAGCGGCACCATGGTTTGGCCAGCCCTGTATGTTACTCATATTTTCACACCTGATGTACAACTACTAAAATTTAATTCACATTGAAAAGATTCCAACTTTAATGCAAAGAAAATAATCCTCAGCAAAGGGTGCCAAGGCTACAAGATTAGCAGGTACCTAACCATTATGAGCAGTGAAAAATAGATAGGATGTGTTAAATCTTGCAGTGGTTTCCCAAAAAAATGTTTATTTAGAACATCAAAAACTTTAAACTTTAAAAAGATGTGTGGAGCATAAGTGGGTATATCCACTCAGGGATGCTTTCATTATGAGAGTATTAACCCTTTCGCTGCTGAGCCATTTCACACCTGTGTGCTGAGCTAATTTTTACCGGTTTCGCTCATCATGTTTAAATGCGTTTTGAAGCCACGTTTTATTATACCACCCAGACAAATTATATATCGTTCTTTCTGGCAGACTCGGCAGATTCATAATATATCATTATTATATGTGTACATCATGTCCTACCTGAATATTATAACATAAAATACAATAAAAAGTAAAGTAAAGTAAAAGTAAAGTGTTTCTTTTCTCTATTTAACATGCAAGTCTTTGCGGTTATATTTTCTATGAGTTGCGCTTGTTAAAAAAATTAGAAATGGGGACTCAATACATTTTTTTGGGGGGAAATTACGTGCTTTTTAGCAAACACCCCTATAAAAAAAATTGTTAGTGCAGCATCATTGTTCACATTATATAATTGAAATGGGAACAATATTGCTGCATTAATAAAACAAACCAAAAAAACCCTTTTTTTTTATTATTACTATTTTTTATTTCAATTTAACATGATCATGCTTGCTATCATTAGAAAGGTCATGCTCTGGCCGTTCCAATGATACCAAATATTACCCCCTAGCTGCCACGGATCGAGAGATAGGGGGTTCATTGGAACCCCCTATCTCCACCACGGCAGTTAGGGGTTAACTCCAGAACTGACATCATCACGCTATGCACGATGACAGGGGGATCCCAGAAGCTTGGCCGACATCCAAGATGTTGGCCAGCTCCGGGAGGGGATCACGATACGGCGCCTGTCGGCGCTGGATCGCGATTTGGCACCAACAGGCACTGTAATCGCGGTCCCCTCCCGGCTCCTCCTTCCGGCTGAGTGAGATCAATGTTGCTGCCTGCAACAATACATCACTCCTAAAAGTGAACGATCATGACATTTATAGTTTCTCCCTCTTTAATAGTGTAGCGCTCACTCCCGGAGGAGCCGCTGAAAATGAACCACGGGTCAGTCTCCCCGCACTAGGGAATAAATATACTCCAACACCGCTGTGGGTTTTTATAATTTAAATAGTTTACTAAAATATTAAGCAGACGTTGAGACACGGTATTCACAGGTATTATCACAGTACTTTCGTATCGCGGTAAAAACGCGTAGCGGGAAAGAAACGAAACACGAGGCTTCGGATTTCGGAAAAAAACAATATATTCGCAACCGAACAGAAAAGAATGCAATTGCACGAAATTCCGGAAAAAGGGACACGTAGCGGAACCAAGAATACAATCTCTTCGTATTTCGATAAACGCGCAGCGGAAAAGAGAAAATATATTCGGAACGTATCTTCAACCCCTGTTTCAATTCGTAACAGAATGAGTCCTGCACAGGTTAAGTCCCGGAATGTAAAAGGTGTGTATGTGTGTGTGTATGGTACCCGGGTACTGT
This sequence comes from Leptobrachium leishanense, assembly GCA_009667805.1. Classification (NCBI taxonomy): domain Eukaryota; kingdom Metazoa; phylum Chordata; class Amphibia; order Anura; family Megophryidae; genus Leptobrachium; species Leptobrachium leishanense. Next base: position 60,234 of record RXON01000625.1, read on the forward strand.
TCAACTGGCCAGTGAATTTGCTTAAGGAGTGTCTTCGACTAGTCAAGTTGGGGCCCTGTGGACTTTAAAGAGAAAACAGCAGCGTGTTCCTTATTTACAAACGGCCTTGGAGGCCTCTCACCCATCCACCGATTGCTTTAGGCTCCGCTGACCCAGGACGTCTCTCCGCTCGATATTGACTGGGGATACTTGCGGCCCGATCCGTTGTCTGACTCTCCGTAGCTTGTCCACGACTTGTCCAGCTCACCGCCTGCTCTCCGTATCCGATCAACTCGCGGCAACTCCTCGCTCAAGGTCTTTGGTTCCTTAATCTGCAGCAAATCTCGGGAACTTGGAGGTCTCCTTCTCTTAAGGCTGGATGACCCGGTGTAAGGAACTGACAGGTCTCACTCGCGCTCTGGCCTAGGCCCTCTAGCGATATCTTGCACTGCGTCTGCTCTCCCTCGTTTTCTGGCGCGCTCTGGCGCGTTCTCCACGAGGCTCAGGATGTCAAGCGTCCGTGTCCCACCCACTTCCTGTCTGTTTGCAAAGCACGCCGGGAAATGTAGTCCCAATGTCCAGTGTCTCTGATCGCGATTGTCTCCATCTTGTGGCCAAAAATAGGTACTGCCAGCAGCAAGATTTTAACACAGCGCTACAATAGATTTGTGAGAGTTAGGGTAATGCGCATTCACATTCCTCATCTCATGAATTTATTAGAGAGGGAGAAAATATAAATGTCATGATCGTTCACTTTTAGGAGTGTTATATTGTTGCAGGCAGTGTGACCTATGCTCTTTGGAGCTACTAAATACAACTTGTCAGTAATACCGTGCTATATTCATCAAGGTTTTTTCTTAATCACAATAATGTGTTAATGGTGAGCCTTAATGATAATTTTGGTCTGGTCGATTTATGGGAAACATGTATACTTTATGTGCGATTAATTGCAATGACGAATACCTTATAGACACTTACCCGTGGTTTCTAATTGGGTTTATTGTATATGCAAATGACCCTGTTTGACCACATAAATGTCTGTGTCCCTGATTAAAAGTGAGTTCCACTTCTACCCTGAAAGAACTCAGATCTACAACCTTGTCTTATTTCTGGGGGATGCTAGCAGGCTCTATGTGTCCCGGTCCTTAAGCTTTGTCTAAGGACTAGAGGAAGGCACGGGAGTCTGGCTGAGTAGAACACGGGGGAGATCCTGCAAGGAAGTGGTGTTGGCAGATGTGACCCTGTCAGGGTACTGAGATCTGTTACAGTACAGTATATTAATATCAGGGGTCAAATCGAGCTTGAACGCATGGGAATGCAGTACGTCCTCTATCGTCTCAGAGGGAACGGAGCTGCCTTTTAGCTCACAAATTGTGTAGCTGCTATTAGGTTCTTTTCAAATGTTTCATTATTAACTCACTAGAAATACATGACATTTATTATGATTATCATCATAAGGATTCCCCTATCCATTTTTTAGGATAATACTAGGTTTAAACCTAAACCTGGTTTTATGTTTAACCCCTTCATTACCAAGTGATATCCCAAAAAATCACCGTCAGGAACCATTCTTTTTTTTTGGCAAATAATTTTTAATTTTACAGTGCGTAATATTTGAAAATATTCCCAATGTATTCTTTATTGTAATAAATTTCTAAAACTGTTTAACCACTTGGCTGCTATGGACGCGCTCAGCGCGTCCAGCCAAGTGGTTCTCCGATTGCTGCGCCCCCCCCCCCCCGGTGCGGGCTGACATCTTGGATGTCAGCCCAACACTCCAGGACCCCGGCGGGGCCATTAGATGTCATTGCGGCGCAATGACATCTAATTCAGGCGCCCCCCGCGTGTGTGGAGGAGGTGCCTGAAAGGGAGGGGGGAGGTCCTTTGGACCTCTCTCCCTCCCGATCGCCGGGGGGCACAGAGTTAAGGCAGGCACCGTTTGGAAGGGCACAGCCTGCCCTTCCAAATGGTGGCTGACATTAACCTCTGGGGAGCCGGATCACGATTCGGCGCTGAAAAGCGCCGGATCATGATCCTCTCCCGGAGCTGGCCGACATCTTGGATGTCGGCCAAGCCTACGGGAACTCCCCCTGAGGACTGGCGTCATCGTGCATAGCACGATGACGCCAGTCCTGGAGTTAACCCCTAACTGCCAGCAATGGTGGAGATAGGGGGTTCCAATGAACCCCCATCTCCCGTTCCGTGACAGCTAGGGGTTAATGTTTGATATCGTTGGATCGGCCAGAGCATAGCCTTTCCAACGATACCAAACATGACCATGTAAAAAGTTTTTTTTAAAAAGAAAATTAAAAATAAAAATAAAAAATTATTTAAAAAAATTAAACAAGTTGTTTTTTTTTAGTTTTGTTAATGCAGCAATATTGTTCCCATTTCAATTATAATGTGAACAATAATGCTGCACTAAGGATTTTTGTATGCGGTGCGTTTGTTAAAAATAGCAAAATTCCCCCCAAAAAAAATTGTAACGAGTCCCCATTTCAATTTTTTTTAACAAACGCACCCCATACAAAATATAACTGCAAATGCTCGCATGTTAAAATGTGAAAAAAAAAACTTTACACATTGTAAATTATTGAAAATTCTAACTTTATTGCATTTTTTGTTATACTATACAGACAGGACATGATGTATTCATATAATAATGACATATTATGAATCTGCCGAGTCTGCCGGAAAGAACAATATATAATATGTCTGGGTCATATATTAAAATATGGCTTCAAAACGCGGTTAAACATGATGAGCGAAAGCGGTAAAAATTAGCTCAGCACTAGACATGTGCACAGCACAAAATTTCGTTTTGAACTAATGGATTAGTCCTAAAATGCAATTTATTTAGTTGCTAAAGAAATTCGTTTTCAGTTCTTTAGTATGAAAACTAATTTCGTTCATCCGAAAACCAGTGGATACAATTACTATTGTTGTGGTGGCTCCTCAGAGGGCTGAGATCGCTGCTTGTTACAGTATCTCTCACTCTCAGCACAATGTGGGCCATATTACATAGTTGGTGCTAACTTAACCAGAGCTGTTGTAAACTTCCCAGAGCCATTATAGCCTATGGAGGTTTTCAGTTTACAACAGGTTAAGTTAGCACCAACATTGTAATACTGCCCCGTGTCAGGCAAAGCTGTTACAGTAACTGACTGCTGCTCATCACAGCGCTCAGAGTTTCTGTAAAACTAGTAAATAATATTTTTATATGTAAGAGGTTAGAACAATATTATTTCCTTGTTTTACTGAAACTCTGAGCGCTGTTACAGTCAGATACTGTAACAACTGAGCCTGATACATTGTACTGAGATATAATGTAACAAGCAGCCGATCTCAGCGCTCACAGCCACTGGATTTAAAGGGCTAAAAAAAAAGGCTCCTCTCTGTATAATGTTTAGAACATCCTCCTGCATTAATTAATACCCCTCTTTGTATAATGTAGATAACATCCTCCTGCATTAATGTCCCTCTCTGTATAGAACATTCTCCTCAATTTATACCTTTCTCTGTATAATGTATATAACATCCTCCTGCATTAATACCCCTCTCTGTATAATGTATAGAACATACTCCTGCATTAATTAATGCCACTCTCTGTATAGAACATCCTACTGCATTGGCATGTGGAGGGTGCAGAACTTCGGATGTTGCGATGTTGCGATCTTCATTGCTGGTCTCCTTCACTCATCAATGTAATATCACAAAAAGGACTGAAACTAAAATGTAGTGCATTTTATTTTAGTTTCTTTCGTTTTTTGTACTGAGCAGTTTTGTTTCTCTTGAGTCATACTAAAACTAAATTATCCCAAAATTCGGACTAAATCGTTTTAGTACTAAAACGAATGCACATGTCTACTCAGCACAGAGGTGTGAAATGCCTCAGCAGCGAAAGGGTTAAATCAGCTGGGCAATGTCCATTATCAGGCGTTCACCAGCCGATGCACAGAGCCTTGAACTACAGTAACTTAATTTGGCCAATAGATGGCGCTCTCCCTGCCAAAAAAGTTATCTCGAGCAGGGATGACATCCTTGGCATTTCAGTGCTGGCCACCCTTTCTGGCCGGTCTTATCGAGAATTCTTGATGCAAAGACCGCTGCGAAATAAATGATTATTGCTATTCTACCTCCAAAATCCTTCATGGCCATCACATACAGACTGAAAACATATGAAATGTCTGTTCCCATACCTTCTCTCCACCTGGTCATAGCTAAGTTCAGGAGAAGCATCATCTGGAACCACTCAGCCTGTTGGACGGTTCGTCAGCCACTGGTCTCATAGGGATATGTTTTTCTCTCCCTAAGTACTGCCCCAAACATATATATTGACCATAAATAAATCTATGCGACAGGTCCTCCGAATTTTGTCCTCAGTAAATGAGGTAATCCCATAAGGGCGATCATTAGCAGGGTTATTTGAAGAGAATCGAAAAGTCACCGCATGTTCGGTGACTTTTCGTTCTCTTCAATTCGGCGATCCCATTTCGGCGACCCTGCGGTGTATTCAGCAAGCACCACCGGGCCGTCGAAGCGCAGTGAAAAGCTGCCGCAAACCTGACGAAAAGTCACCGCAAAAATCCGGCGAATGCACGCCGAAACCCGCAAAAACATCTGGATTAACCCGCCAAAGCCGCCAGAAAAACCCGAGCAGGAGCAGATCACACGCAGGGCAGCCTCTGGGAAAAGCCAACATCGCAGACGAGTGAAGTGAATAAATTAGCAAAACAGTTTGCATGAATATTTGAAAAGTGAAACGCTGTTTGCAAAGAAACTACTGAGCGAAAATGTCTGAAATTTACATATGAGGTCCAGGGAATGATAATAAAAAGGGCTGTTACCTAAAAAATAAGTAAAGTTAAAAAAAATAAAAAAAAATAAGATTTTTTTTAATAAAAATAAAAATCCAGAAAAATGCTTAAAATATCCTAACAAAATCTATAAATAAAGAGACTTTTTACTGCAGAATTTTATAATGAGCGGTTTATTACATATTTAATTAAAACTGGAATATTTTTAACATTGAAGCCTATGGGATTCTCCTGAATAAACCTGCCGAATTAAACCACCGAATGAGGGCATTTCGGGAACCTTTCACTGCTGGTTTGTGTTCTCTGAATACCCGAAGCAGTGCTTTTTTATGGGGATTTCACTGCCCTCGAACAGGCACCGAATGTGCAGGCAATTCGCCAGGATTTGGCTTATTGCCTGCTCTTTGGTAGGGATGAGCTGTTCGGTTCGATGTGTTCGGAGTTCGATTTGAACATCGCCCGTTCGTATGTTCGCGAACTTCGAACATTTCCGCGTGTACGCCGCATGTTGGCCCACAATGCACCACAATAGACCACAATGCACTTTTCCACTGGCCTGAAGCTTATAATTGGCTACAGCCTGCACCTGACCACAGTTTAGGTGCAAGACAGGTGCAAGACTATGCCAATCACGGCTCAGAGTCCAGATTGGGCAAATTTTGCCCAATCATCGGCTCACAGAGCTAAGTCCCGCAGCACACTATATAAGGCATCCCTTGCAGCCCCAGCATGTGTTTTTTGAGAGGAGATTGTTCGTGTGTGTTCTCACTGCCAGTCTGCAGCAGCTATTGGGGGGGGGGGGGGGTCTCATTCCCAAAATATCTGGGAATTGTTCTAATCTTTGTTCTCACTGCCACCAGCAATTTTGGGGGTCAGTCATTTCTACAAAATATCTGGGAATTGTTGTAATCTTTGTGTTCTCACTGCCACCAGCAATTGTGGGGGTCTCATTTCTACAAAATATCTGGGAATTGTTGTAATCTTTGTGTTCTCACTGCCAGCAGTAATTGTGGGGGTCTCACTTCTAGAAGATATCTGGGAATTGTGGTAATCTGTGTGTTATCACTGCCACCAACTATTGTGGGGGTCTCATTTCTACAAAATATCTGGGAATTGTTCTAATCTTTGTGTTCTCACTGCCACCAGCAATTTTGGGGGTCAGTCATTTATACAAAATATCTGGGAATTGTTCTTATCTTTGTGTTCTCACTGCCACCAGCAATTTTGGGGGTAGGTCATTTCTACAAAATATCTGGGTATTGTCGTATTCTGTGTGTTCTCACTGCCACCAACTATTTTGGGGGTCAGTCATTTATACAAAATATCTGGGAATTGTTCTAATCTGTGTGTTCTCACTGCCACCCATCAGGGGGTCTCACTGATTTATAGGAGGTTTCTGGAAATTGTAATCTGTGTTTTCTCACTGCCAGCTATCAGGGGGTCCCACCTACTTCTAGCATATTTCTGCGAATTGTAATCTGTGTCTTGTCACTGTTGCCAGCTATCAGGGGGTCCTATCAGGGGGTCTCACTGATTTATAGGAGGTTTCTGGGAATTGTAATCTGTGTCTTGTCACTGGCTGCCAGCTATCAGGGTGTCTCACTGAGTTAAACCAGAGTTCTGGAAATCTTTAATCTTTATACCAGAGTTGAATCAGAGTTCTGCAGCATATCTCCAATTTGTAGAACAGAGTTGAATCAGAGTTCTGTATATATTTAATCTATATATCACTCACCATGACAGAAAAAAACAAAAAGGACAGGCAGATGCTCCCAGACACAGATAAGAGGGCAAGCAGCCTCTGTGTTGGGACTCTGGTCGTCGTGGATGTGGTGCATCCTCTGCAGGGGCACTCTTGTCCTTTCTAACTGGTGCTGGCCGTCTTAAGCAGCAGCAACATACAGTGGATTTGGTGGATTGGCTAACCAGGCGATCCTCATCCTCCCAGTCCTCTGCCAGCCAGGTTTGTAGTGCTTTACAGTCCACCTCAGCTGTCAAAGCATCTAATGCAGCCTCCATGTCCACAGCTACTCCTGCCATAGCCTCACTATCACACACGAACGAGTCAGCTGAATTGTTTGACTACAATGACAGTGACATGCTGCTTGAGGATGCGCAGCAACTACAGTGCTCTGATTCAATGTCTGAGGTTGAGGAAGGGAGTATAATCAACCTAGAGGAAGGGGGTGCCAGTGACACACAAAGAACTGGCACTCTTGTTGCCCCAGCAGCTGCTGCATACTGCCAAGTTGGCTCCAGTGATGAGGAGATAGGGGGTGATGACAACAATGATGAGGTCACTGACTCCACCTGGGTTCCTGATCGAACAGAGGAGTCAAGTGAGGAGGAGGAGGCACAACAAACACGAGGCACAACGTCCTCTATGACCAACCGTAGCACTAGCCAGTCCAAGGCATCAGATGTCAGAGCTGCTCAGGTGCAGAGCGCTGTTGTCTCAAAGCACACATCCAGGAACTCTGCTGTATGGGAGTTCTTTAAGAAATGTGCAGCAGACCGCTCCGTTGCTATTTGTAATCTATGTCAGATGAGGCTCAAGCGTGGGAAAGACACCGGACGCTTGGGTACCACATGCTTGAGGTGGCATATGACCACCTGCCACGCATCCCGTTGGCGTAAAACTTTGTGTAGGTCCTCCTCACCTGTCTCTACCCCACTATATGTCCTGCCATGTCATTGATTCCAACCTCCACTGACAGGGATGATGCTACAGTATGGATGTACCAGGTCCATCCTCACAATGTGACAGCATCCCATCAGCTGAAGATTTACACAGTCAGATTACGTTGACCCAGCTGCTGCAGCGTAAGAAAAAATATAGTCCCAACCATCCACAAGCATAGCGTTTAAATGCCAGCTTAGCAAAATGACTCGCATTGCAGCTGCTGCCTTTCCAGCTGGTGGACTCTGCTTCCTTCCGTGAATTTTCTGAATGTGCTGTACCACAGTGGCAGGTTCCAAAACGCCATTACTTTTCACGGAAGGCCATTCCAGCACTATACCAGCACGTGGAAGACAATGTTATCGAGTCATTGGGAAAGGCAGTAAGCAGCAAGGTGCATGTGACTTTAGACACGTGGTCCAGCATGCATGGACAGGGCCATTACATTTCCTTCACGGCACACTGGGTAACTCTAATTGCAGCTGGGAGGGATCCAAGATGGGGCTCTGTGCTGGTGCTTGTTCATCCACCATGCCTCCAGAAAGCTGCTTGTATGAGGTCTGTCTGCTCCACCACCACCTCTCCTTCTTCCTCCTCTTCCTCCTTCTCTGTCTCTGGCGAAGTGGCAGTTAAACCAACGCGTGACAGGGGCTACGCAATGGCTCAAGCAAAAAGATGCCATACTTTGCTTGAGCTGGTTTGTTTAGGGGACAGGAGCCACACCGGGCCAGAAATTCTGTCAGCTCTGCAGGGGCAGGTGCAGAGATGGTTAACACCATGCCAGCTTCAGCTGGGAATGGTCGTCTGTGATAGTGGCAGCAACCTTCTCTCCGCCCTACGCCAGGGTAAGTTGACGCATGTACCATGCCTAGCACACATCCTAAATCTGGTGGTACAGTGTTTCCTAACCAGGTACCCAGGGCTGGCAGAGCTTCAGGCCAGAAAAGTCTGCAGCCACTTCAGACGGTCATTCCCAGCAAGTGTTCGCCTGGCAGAAATTCAAAGAGAATTCCACCTTCCCACAAACCGTCTGATCTGTGACATGCCCACCAGGTGGAACTCGACATTAGCAATGCTGCAGCGTCTGCACAAGCAGCAGAGGGCCATCAACAAGTACCTGTGTGAGTATGGCACAAGGACAGGTTCAGGTCAACTTGTTTTTTTTCCCACCCCGCAGTGGCTGATGATCAAGTATGCATGCACTGTACTGTCACCATTTGAGGAGGCTGGTGAGCAGGGACAGTGCCTGCATCAGTGACACAATTCCTTTAGTGTTCCTGCTGGAGCACACTCTGTGGGGAATTATAGATGTGGCTCTAGAGGCAGAGCAGCGGGAGGAAGAGGAGGCCTTCCCTAGCTCTCAAGGCCCCAGTCTTTCCACAGACAGCATTCCAGCGGGTCCACCTCAGATCAGACAGGAGGAGGATGAGGAGGAATATTTAAGTAGTGGGGGCATTGAAGGTGGGGATTTCTCAAGGGAGGGTTTTGTGTGCCCAGAAACCCAAGGACTAGTACGTGGCTGGGAGGAGGAAGTGCACGATGGGGTCATCCTCATTGACCAGGAAGACTCGGAAGCTAATGCCACCTCCAACCTACGCTGCATGGGCTCCCTTATCCTGCAAAGCCTGCTAAAGGACCCCAGGATTTGTGCTATCAAGGAGAGGGATCAATACTGGTTGGCAAGCCTTCTTGATCCACGATACAAGGTTAAAGTTGCGGAGCTCATCCTGCCCGCACAGAGGGAGCACGGATGAAACAACTTGAGTACGCTCTAAAGCGACATTTGTGTAACACCTTTCCAGGCACTGGTAGGTTACCAAGTGATGACACAGGTGCTTCTGAGGCTGCGGATGATCAGAGGAAGAGCGGTGAAGGCCGGGGCCGCTTGACTGATGCCTTTTTAAATTGTTTTAGTCCGCGACGCGCAGGGACGTCAAATGTAGGCACTCATTGCCAGCGTCTTCACCATATGGTGCAGGACTACCTAGGGGCAAGGGCAGACCTGGATACCTTTCCAGCAGATGATCCACTGGCTTACTGGGTGTTGAGATTGGATCGCTGGCCAGAATTTAGCCTATATGCTATGCAGCTACTAGGTTGCCCTTCATCCAGCGTGCTTTCTGAAAGGACGTTCAGTGCCGCTGGAGGTTTTGTCACAGACAAAAGAGTGCGTCTGTCCACTGACTCTGTAGACCGGCTGACATTTATAAAAATGAATCAGTCCTATCAGAGCAGCTATCAATCCCCTGATGCTAACGTAACGGAATAGATCGGGGATCTCTTCTGCATTCACAAAACCTCCACCACTGCACTCTTCCACAATACCACAAAAGGGTTACGGTGTGAAGGCACTTGCTGCCATGAAAGGCACAATTTTTGGCTGCACTGATGCCTATATTACCAGATTTATATCATTTTAATTTTTTGGACCGCAGAGCCAGGGATTTTTTGGGCTCTTATAAATGTGAGTTTCCATATTCCTACGAGTAATTCATTTGCCATATTTAATTGGGATTTTCTGCACGATTATTTCTTCATTTTTTCTCTCCCCTCCAATTTTTTATTTTTTTTATTTTTTTTCCTTTCTCTCACTTTTTTCTCCTTTCTGGCTATTATTATTATTATTATTTTATAAAGCGCCAGCATATTCCGCAGCGCTGTACAATAAGCACAGTACAGACAGGGTTACAATACATTGAACAACATTTGACAAACAGTACAGGAGGAGATGAGGGCCCTATTCCCGTAGGAACTCACAATCTGGAGAGGTTTGGGTTGGAAACAGGAGGAGAGGACTGTAAGGTGAGAGTGATTGATGGTTGCGTCAGTGAGTTGGGTGGTAGGCTCCCTAAATAGGAATGTTTTCAGGGAGCGTTTGAAGGAAGAGAAGTTAGGGGAAAGTCTGACAGCACGAGGAGAGCGTTCCAGAGAGTGGGGGCTGCGCGTGAGAAATCCTGCAGTCTATCATGGGAGAGGTGTGATGCGGGGAGAAGCTAGGCGCAGGTCACTGTTTGACCTTAGGGAGCGGGCTGGGGTGTATTTGGTGATTAGTGAGGACAGGTAGTGGGGCGCTGAGTTAGTGAGGGTTTTGTAGGTAAGGATAAGGATTTTGAACTTAATTCTGCAGTGGATGGGGAGCCAGTGAAGGGACTCGCAGAGGGGAGCGGCAGAGACAGAGCTCGCAGAGGTGGGAGGCGGGAGACGGCAGGGAGTAGAGGTAGTGAGGTTGAGGGGCTGGCAGGAGGTGGATTATGAGTTGGATTGTAGGGGGGAGAGCGGGACAGAGGGAGACAGATAAGAGATTATTGCAATAGTCGAGTCGGGAGATTACCAGGGCGTGTATGAGTTGTTTTGTGGTGACAGCGGTAAGAAATGGCGAATTCTGGAAATATTACGCAGTTGGTATCGGCAGGAGGAGGAAAGAGACTTGATGTGGGGGATGAAGGAAAGAGCAGAGTCCAGTGTAACTCCAAGACAGCGAACTTGGTTTGATGGGGAGATGGTGATACCCTCCACCGTGATAGAGAAGTCAGGAGGTGGGAGGCATTAGAGGGAGGAATAAGTAGGAGCTCAGTCTTTGACATTGATCTTTAGGTGGTGGGAGGCCATCCAGGAGGAGATGCCAGATAAACAGTCACTGACTTTTGAAAGGACAGGGGGAGAGAGATCAGGGGTAGAGAGGTAGATCTGAGTGTCATCAGCGTAGAGGTGGTAATTAAAGCCAAAGCTGTTGATGATTTTGCCCAGGGAGGAGGTGTAGATGGAAAAGAGCAGAGGACCAAGGACAGAGCCTTGAGGTACACCAACAGATAGAGGCAATGAGGAGGAGGAGTTACCAGCAAAGGACACACAGAAGGACCTGTTGGATAAATAGGAGTCAACCCAAGCAAGTGCAGTGTCACCGAGACCCACTATTGAGAGACGGCAAGAGATACACAGACCAAGAAAGGAGGACTATATTTGTGCATCGCTTGAACATAAAGAGAAGTAAATTTTAAGGAATTTTTCCCACTGGTATTCATACTGTTGTATTGGATATCATTGAATTTCCACATTCGGACACTGTTGCACTTTATAGACTCTCTTATACCCATCGCACTGCTGGAATTTTATATATTGTTGCACTTTACTGTGTTCTATGGCACATTGCACTTTTATATGTGTACATTGAATATTTGTCAGCTTAAGACTGAAGCACTTTATGTTTGATATATCTCTTTGTTGAAGTCTACCTTTAAATCTATCTATAATTTCACTCTAAAAATCAAACTTTTGAGTCCCATTGACTTGCATTGAGTTCGGTTCGTGTTCGCATTCGAACTCGAACTTTTGAAATTGTTTGAGTTCGAATGCGAACCGAACACGGGGGTGTTCGGCTCATCCCTACTCTCTGGATAGCCGTAGGGCCAAGAAAGGTAACCGAACGCTGATTTTCAGCGTTCGGTTACCTTTCTCCAGCCATTCGGATCTCTTTGAATAACCCTGTAGGTGTTTTCAATAGGACCTATTGCGATGGGATACATCGGCCCTGTAACAGGCTTAAGCAATTTATGGCCATATTTTGTGAGCTAAATCCCCATAATTTTTTGAGACAGTTTAGTCTTAAAAATTTGCAAAAAAAATAGGTTTAATGGGTTAAAAATTGTTAAAATCTTGAAAGGGTTAAGAGTTGTTAGAATCTTTTAAGAGTTAAAGTGCTCTCCTCTTAGTTTGTTGTACTTTTTGTCTTGAGAAGCACCCGCCCTCTATGGTTAGTGAAGGCTGAGTGCTGCCCTCCTGGTGTAATATATATATAATGGATGTCTATTTGGTAATTCAATATATACACACTTCATGTTTATGTTATTTCCCCCCCAGGCCTCTTACAATGTATGGAGACCTGACAGTGGACAAAAATACCAACCGGCAGCACCCAGACATAATTTTGACGCTGATCTACTGAATCTAAGCTGGTGGCCTGATCTTCCTCGTAAAAAGTTCAAGTTTGAGGATTCCACCAGCCCCAGAAAAACACAATACCATATACTCAATAAACAAGACATATACAAAGTGGGGGAAACATTAGAAGTCCTCATTACGGCCAAGGACCACATGGGTCGACTGAAGACCTACGGAGGAGACCTCTTCCGGGCCAAACTCCACTCCCCAAAGAAGAAGGCAGCAGTGACTGGACAGATAAAGGACTATGGAAATGGGAGCTACTTGACCACATTCCTCCTTCCGTGGCCCGGAGAAGCCCAAGTCAACGTCCGACTCATTCACTCCATTGAAGCCATCGCGGTGTTGAAAAACAAAAGAGACAAATACCCAGAAAAGGTGAGTGACACAGTTTTTTTGTTATTGAGACATACAATTTGTTTTTATTGAGAAGACATTAGGAAGAACAATGTTATTGGTAATATACTTTGTTATAATCAGAAGCAAAGTTTAACCTATAAGCATTAATAAAGGGCTTGATTTAATTCAGTTGGCAGAAATTAAATGATAATCGATAAATGATACTGATCCAAAAAGAAGCTGGCTGGTAAAACCCTCAAAAAAAGGCATGTTTTCGGACAGCATCTTATTGATTTTTGCTATTAAGCGTGTCTAAAAATTCAATGTTTTTTTAAAAAAAACAGGCTTTCATTCTGATTTTTCCATTTCTCCCTGCATTAACCCTTTCGCTGCTGAGGCTTTTCCCGCCCCTGTGCTGAGGTCATTTTTTACCTGTTTTGCGCATCATGTTTAAACCTGTTTTGAAGGCTTATTTTAGTATATGACATCGACATATTATATATCGTTCTTTCCGTCAGACTCGGTAGATTCATAATATGTCATTATTATATGTATACGTTATGTCATGTTTGTATATTATAACAAAAAATGCAATAAAATATGTATTTTCAATAATTTACAGCGTGTAAAGTGTTTTTTTCCACATTTTAACATGCGAGCAATTGCGGTTATATTTTGTATGGGGTGCGCTTGTTAAAAAAATTAGAGATGGGGTCTCGTTACATTTTTTTTTGGGGAAAATGACACCATTTTTAACAAACGCACCGCATACAAAAATCGTTAATGCAGCATCATTGTTCACATTATAATTGAAATGGGAACAATATTGCTGCATTAACAAAACAAAAAAAAAAAAAAAAAAGTGTTTATTTTTTTTTTTTTAATTTTTGTTTTTAATTTTTTTATTTTTATTTTTTATTTTTTATTTTTTTTTACATTTTTTTTACTTTCATGTTTGGTATCGTTGGAACGGCCATGCTCTGGCCGATCCAACGATATCAAAATTTAACCCCTAACTGCCACGGATCGGGAGATAGGGAGTTCATTGGAACTCCCTATCTCCACACTTCGTGGCAGTTAGGGGTTAATGCTAGGACTGGCGTCATCGTGCTGCGCACGATGACGCCAGTCCTCTGGGGGAGTTCCCGGAAGCTTGGCCGACATCCAAGATGTCGGCCAGCTCCCGGGAAGGATCGCAAATCGGCGCTTTTCAGCGCCGATTTGCGATCCAGCTCCCCAGGGGTTAATGCCAGGCATCATTTGGAAGGGCAGGCTGTGCCCTTCCAAATGATGCCTGGGTTAAGCCCCTGTGAGCCGCCGATCGGGAGGGAGAGAGGTCCGAAGGACCTCCCCCCCCTCCCTTTCAGGCGCCTCCTCCGCACATGCGGGGGGGGCGCCTGAATTATGTGTCATCGCGGGGGCGCGATGACACATAATGATGGCGGCCACTGCTCCGGATGCCGGGCTGACATCCAGGATGTCAGCCCGCACCGGAGGGGCCAGCGATCGGCCGGAACCCGGCCGAACGCTGACCCCAATGCGAGGACGCGCTCAGCGCGTCCTCCGCATACCAGGGGCAATGCTGAGGACGCGCTGAGCGCGTCCTTAGCATTGAAGTGGTTAAATTATACTTATTGTTAATATTTATTTCATATCCATATTTATCAAGACATGCAACTTACAAGATTTCTGTATTCTCTTTTGTCCATCATGTAAGGCATGGCGCAGCGCAGCACGATGCAACACTTATGTTAGCTAACGGGAAAGCAATAAGACAACCACACAATGTGCAGCGTAAAAATGCTCTCAGCTCTCGTTTTACTTATTAGGCTATTATATAAAACACCAGGGTGTGGTACAATAGCCAGTCATGAAACAGATCACGTCAGAGTTAAAAAAGGCACAGATACATTTTCCACATTAGGGATCTTTTACATAGTTGCACCTAACCATATATGGTTTACATTTAACTTTTAGGAATAGACAAAAACATTCTTTATGCCCAGACATAGTATGCTCAGAGAAAGGGGAAGGGGGAACTTTCTAAGTCATATCATTCCTCATTCCTGAGACTTTCCACAGCAAGTATTCTACAGTTACATTTATTTAGGAAAAGGGATTATTAACTATATGGTATATTTTGATAACCTTTTATATGTATAGAACAGGGAAATTATTATTTATCAGTTTTCTCTTTGATCACACACACAATTGTGATCACTCAAAAGGATAAGTCAAATCAAAGCATTGTTACCGGTCATTCTAGATGCCCTCATGGGAGGGAAATTGAGCAAAGGAATCAAAGAAGGTGGAGTGGAAGTGCAGGGTAGGCAGGGGCAGGAACGATAATCGTGAAATACCTCAAAACCTTTATGGTGTACTAAAGGGATTCACCAAGAAAGCCGTTTATGAGCATAAAATACACTTATCTAAATTAAAATCTAGGTTCACTCTTCCAGTGAACCAAACTAGGGACCTGGGCCAAATGCTTAATCTAGACATTACAGGCTCTATTACATTCTCCACGCAAATTTGCACGCGCAGCGCAATTTTTTTGCACGCAGCGTTAATCGTTCACGCGTGTAAATTAACGCTGGTATTACAATCCGAGCGCATCCTTTCATCTGTCTGAAAATATTGCGCGTAAAAATTAAGCGTGTATACGCTCGTAAATTAACGCTGCGCGCAGAAATCGGTGGGCAGACTGTTTTTTCATGCGATTCAGCCTATCAGAATTAAGAAGCACAATTGTCTCCCGTTCAGTTTTGCGCCTGTCAAAATCAATCTGAGTATATATGCTGCAGCAATAATAAAGACACGCACAACCTCTCCATTTTATTGTTTGACTATGTGTAGAATGTGTAACTATACTGTGCTGTATTTTTTTTTCGTGCTGGTGTACTTCGTTTCGGCCAGAACGTTCAGATTTGCCGTTACCACCAGCTTCTAAAAGACGTTAAAATTATGTGCGCAAACGTCGTTCATAAAAAGTTGCGCATCGATTGTAATACCATCCGCATACCAGCGCACAAACCTTGGAGGAGAAAACGGAGGTGCGGCACCTTACCTTGACTTGTGATATACTTGATGCCTTGATACTGAGCCACTTATCGTAGAGGCTCAGAAAATTGTGAGTATATATTCGATCATTTCAAGTATATGTTCAAGTCAAGGAATATATCTGCGCAATGGAAGTTTTTCCTCTCTTTCCACCTTTAAGTGAAATGTCGGGATAGCTGGCGAAATTAAGATACTAGAAGACTCCATGAGTTGGGTGTGACCCCCCCCTTACAAGAGGTCAGAAGGTCTGTCACTTGAGCCATATCGAGGCTCCCCCTCTGTGAGTGAGAATTTGTAAAACCTTCATTGATTATTTTTTGTACAAACAATATTGCACTATGTGTTTTGTATTTATACCTCTGCACTGTAGGGTTTGAGTCCATGAAAGGTCCACCCTTTGGGAAGAGCATCATCAGATAAGTGCTCTTTATTGATTATTAAGAGGTGTAGAACACAATTAAGATAAGAGTGTGCGCTCACACGGGACTGACGTCCGATTGCATTTTTGATATTTATTCCGTGTATGGGGTGCACGTGGGTGTTTGGAGCAGCACAATAGTATAAGAATATCTGCGTTTAGTGATTTTAGCGCCAACTATTCACTCTTTTGCCCTTGTGGGCTACTGCTATAATAAATTATATATATTTGGAGAATTTCTTGCAACAGATAGACTGAGATTTCTCAGATATTGTTAGATCCAGAATCTAAAATATTTCTATTCTACAGATAGAGATATGAAGAAGAATCAGATATAAGGATTTATCCTAAAGATACTGTTGCAAAGATGATATATAAATATATATATTGAATTTGGAAATTACTGTGATTGAAATTAATAAGAAAGGAATTATAAAACTACAATATAAAAAGCAAAAGATTAGAAGCCTAATTTTTGATATTAGGGGAGGATTCACTAAATAAGTGTTTATTACTTATCATTCTAAAAATAGAATAAGTGATAGCTCATCTTTTGTTGATCCAAGTAGCATAGAGTGATACATATATCTCTACAAGATCTAGTTTGTTAAACATTGGTTTGCTGGGAAATACATGTTAATTGTTTTCATTAAGCAGAAATGTTTATTAACCATTTGTGTATAGTTACTGATAAAGTAAATGATATTAATAATATATGCAGTTACTAACAGGTGATAAATATTTTATTTTTTATTTTATTTATAAAAGGATTTTACCAGGAAGGATACATTGAGATTTCTCTCGTTTTCAAGTATGTCCTGGGTTCAAGAACATTGAGTGGTTACAGAAATACAAAATAGTAAAATGCAAGATATTAACACAAGACCAAATATACAGATTAACAGAAAAATAAATATGTAGGAAGTAAAGTCATTATGTTACATGTTTACAGGTGCATTTCGTATTGTGGTATGATAATAGGGTAGTCTTAAGGGACTTTAGTTTCTATGTGCTGATGGATGTTGTGTGAATCTTTGTTTATGATATGAGATTTGAATTATACATAATAAATATATATATTTTTATCCGATTATTGATTAGTGTATTCTTCAAAGCACAACACAGACAATTAAAAGAATTTAGGAGAATTTCTAGGAAATATAAACGATTGATATTTGTGTCTCGTATAAGTTTCTTATTGAATAATAATCCCTGATAAGATGGACAATGACCCAAAGCATACTGCAAAAGCAACCAAAGAGTTTTTGAAGGGACAGAAGTGGAATGTTATGCAATGGCCAAGTCAATCACCTGACCTGAATCCCACTGAGCATGCATTTCACTTGCTGAAGACAAAACTGAAGGGAAAATGCCCCAAGAACAAGCAGGAACTGAGGACAGATGCAGTAGAGGCCTGGCAGAGCATCACCAGGGATGAAACCCAGCGTCTGGTGATGTCTATGCGTTCCAGACTTCAGGCTGTGATTGACTGCAAAGGATTTGCAACCAAGTATTAAGAAGGGAAAGTTTGATTTATGATTATTATTCTGTCCAATTAACTTTGGTCCCTTAACAAGTGGGAGGCACATCTGCAAACTGCTGTAAGTCCTACACCGTTCACCTGAGTTGGATGTACATACCCTCAAATTAAAGCTGACAGTCTGCAGTTAAAGCGCATTGTGTTTGTTTCATTCCAACTCCATTGTGGTGGTGTATACATATACAATAAGGTCCATAAATATTGGGACATCGACACAATTCTAACATCTTTATGTTAGAATTGTGTCGATGTCCCAATATTTATGGACCTTACTGTATACTTTAAGCGTAATCAATTAAGCGGGAATAACTGACGAAATACGCAACGCGGGAAAAACACATGGCGGAAAAGAAACGGTTAATGTCCCTTCGGTTCGTAAGTTAAGTCCCACTCAAAAAGGCTCATGAATTGGTGTCTTAGGGTACCCGGGTACTAGATTCAACTGGCCAGTGAATGAACAAAATTATCTTCGACTAGTCAATGTTGGGGCCCTGTGGATTGAAGCATTTAACCAAGTGAGCACTTTCGTTTTGGAACTGTAAGCCTTGAGGCCTCTCACCCATCCGATGAACAAAGTGTCCAGAACCGATGACTTGACCAAAGGATCTCTCTCCGCCGACTGGAACCCGGTGCCAACAAATCCGCTCCTCCGATGCCAAATCCCCGCACTGGAACTGGTCCGCCGCCTGAACTCCCATTCGATCGCGCGGCCTCCTTACGCAAGGTCCTTCTGGAACCTGGTTGTCCTCCAAACTGTTCAGCGGAACGTTGGAGATGATGATTCACGCTCCATCCCCGATCTCCAGCACTGGATGCGCCTCGGTCCACGTTCCGGCCTGGTTGTGATCCCGGACAGTCTGCTGCATGCGTCTCACTCGTTCAGCTGCTCTGCTCGCTCTGCCCATGTCCCGCATGAGGCTCCTGATGTCTTCCTGGCACCAGCACGCCCACTTCCTGTCCTCTTCGCAAAGGTTTCTGGGAGATGAAGTCTTTTTAGTCCAGCATAGCCCATAACGTCTCTAGGCTCTGTCTCCCTCTAGTTGTAGCAACAGTTCAATACATAGAGCCAAATTAATACAGTGCTACACTAGGATTTACCAATCCTGGCCCTGACAGCTCAGTTGTCAGGGATCACCAAGACTTTCCGGCCACACTAAGTGAAATAACAATAGGGGATCTCTGGTTCCCTGATGGTCCAAAGAGACGAAATTACCAGCTCTCTATACAAGCCAGAGAAGTCTGAAGCCTTCAAATTCTTGACCCCAGATGTTACAGACTACAATTCCCAGAAATCTATGACTGTAATAGATGGCCAGAGAATCATGCGTGTTGCAGTTCAGCAACATCTGGGGCCCAGAGTTTGAGATTTCTGCTTTAGAGAGTGCACTATGAACACCCCCCTGTAAGATTCTGTCATGTGTAAAATAAAAAGTGATTGTTAACCCCTTCACTGCTGAGCCATTTCACCTCTGTGTCCTGAGCTCATTTTTACCGCTTTTGCTCATCATGTTTAAAGACGATTTGAAGTCACATTTTATTATACGACCCAGACACATTATATTTCCTTTTTTCCGGCAGACTCGGCAGATTCATAATGTTGTTGTTGTTGTTGTTAGTTGTTTGTTGCAAAGTCGTGTCCGTCCCGTCGTGACCCCATGGACAACGTTCCTCCAGGTCTTCCTGTCCTCTACCATCTTCAGGAGTCCATTTAAGCTCAAGTCTACTGCTTCAGTGACTCCATCCAGCCACCTCGTTCTCTGTCCTCCCCTTCTTTTTTTGCCCTCAATCTTTCCCAACATTAGGCTCTTCTCCAGTGAGTCCTTCCTTCCCATTAGGTGACCAAAATATATGAGTTTCCATCTTCAGGATCTGATCAGATTCATAATATATCATTATTATATGTATAAGTCATGCCCTGCCTAAATATTGTAACAAAAAATGCAATAAAATTAGAATTTTCAATCATCTACAGCGTGTAAAGTGATTTTTTTTCACATTTTATCATCAGAGTCTTTGCGGTTATATAGTCTATAGGGTATATTTATTAAAAAAATAGAAATGAGAACTCGTTACTTTTTTTTCTAGGAAATTACATGATTTTTAGCTAAAATCCAAAAAAATAAATTTTGTTAGTGCAGCAGCATTGTTCACATTATAATTGAAATAGAAACAATATTGCTGCATTAATAAAAAAAACACAACTTTCAGCCACCATTCACCACACTATGTCCTCATTTAGGAAAACATGGGAAGCCTGGGAGTCCATGAATGACTGAGGGACTGTGAGTTATTGCGACGTCTTTGTATGTCCGGGTTGGGCGATACTGGTATGTTGCACTGATGTTGGGTATATCGTCTCTTTTCTATTTTGTAATGGATGCTGGATGGCCTATGGCAGTTTGCCCGTGGAAACCCCCCTCCCCTCCCCTTATTCTTTCCTTTCGTCTTAATTTTTATTTATTTTTTGTTTTTGTTTTTTATTTTTTCTTTGTTATAAATGAAAAACTGGGTATCTCAAGACCTGATTGTATGTGAACGATACCTATTATTTTTTCAGATTTGCTTGTTAAAAAAAATTAACCACGTGACTGGGCAACGTATGTCAGGCCTCGCTGTGGGACTTCCCCTACCTGCCTACAGAAATAAACTACTCCCTGTCTGAAAGGGAATTCTGTTTACAGGACCCCTGTATCTTGAGTAATATATGTTACACAGGGTCGTGTGCTTATGTTATTTTTTCCAAAAAATAATAATTTCTTTTTTTAAGACATATCTCAGCCAATTTTTTTAAAAAATAAATATATTTATTGTATTTACAATTACATTTTTATTTTCTTACTTTTAATATGGTCATGCTTGGTAACATTGGACAGACCATGCTCTGTCCTTTCAAATGATACCAAGTATGAACCATCTAGCTGCCACCGTTCGGGAGATATGGGGGTTCAAAGGAACCCCCTATCTCCATCATAGGATTTCCTTTGGAAATCCCAGGGCAGCTAGAGGTTTCCCAGCTAACTGCCCCACTGGAACTAGGCCGTAATATGGCACTGGATCGTGGACCGGCACCTCACGGGTTAAAGTCAGGCATCACTTGAAAGGGGAGACTCTCCCCTTTTTAGCGGTGCCTGGCTTTACCTGCTACCTCCTCCCGATTGGGACAGAGAGGGGTCTGAAAGGATGCCCCTTCCTTTCAGGTGATCTCCCAGCGGGGTCCAAAAAGCAGCGTCTGACTTCCAGGAAGTCAGAACGTTGCGGGACCCTGGAGGAGAGAGGTGAGTAAAGCCGGGAGCTCCCACCAAGCGGAAGACGTGTTGGGAACGTCCTCTGCATACAGTGGGAGATTCCCATGACGTTCTCCACACGTCTTCCACAGTGAAGGGGGTAAAAGGGATATTATAGGGTTAAAATAGGAGTGGACAGGAAATAGGATGTTTAAACATTTTAGTTCCTTTAAAAATGTCTCCTGAATTCAGTGCTCTTCTCCCATCTCTGTAGGATATGACATGCTTCCAGCTCAGCATGTCATATGACCACGGAGGGAGGGGCTGGACACTCCAGCCAATCCAGTGGCTCTCAGTGATGGAAGGCTTTGATCCTATTGGATGGGGCTGGTATCCAAAGTACTTCAAGTCCAGGAAACCGGAGATGAGGGCTCCCTGAGCTGAGGGTCTGGGTGGGGCTACGCCTCTGCATCTAGATGGCTGAATCTACCCTCGAGCGTTTTCAGAGTGGGGAGAGGGAACAGGGGTCTCACAGCAGTTTGACCACTCAGATAACAATACACAATTAACTTCAACAATTTCCAAATAACCAAAAGTATTTAACAATTTATGTTGTGTAATTTCTTTCGTTATACACAATGTCTCGATTTCTTTCACGCTGTTTCTACAAAATGCTAATAGCGTCAAAGTACAAAAAGTTTATTTTAGCCCCTTTGTGATATTATTTAAGAAACATTTAATTTTCTTCTTCACTTTCATCACAAGAACAGAGATTTCACTTATTATGGACCTCCAAGAAAAATAAGCCCCAAAACATTGTGTTTCCCTCTCGCAGGTTTACTTTAAAGGCTACTTTGAATCTCACGGTGTCAGTGACATTACAGAGTGTAATCTGAAGGTCTCAGGAAAAGATATCTGTGAGTATAAGGACCCAGTGACTGGGGAAATATGGCAATGTGTGAGGCCGAAGAAACTACCCTGTGACTCCTGGAGGTATCATTCCGTGGGAGGAAATCATAAAGTAACAAATTCCTTCGAGAGCGATCTCCTAAGTGGGTAAGACTATAAACCAATGGTGGAGATGATGTTTCGTCCTGTCACAAAGCTTCCTGGTCACTCTAAACAACAAATGAACTATCATCAACTCTAGGGCTAAGATCATACATTTCAAAGGAAGTAAAACTCACATCCAGGTGTAAAAGCTCAGCTTTGCCTCAAAACCACTAGCTGCTTCAAATGGGTGAGAGGTTTATTGAATCTGAGTAAGGTTGCAATGGACGATCTCAGCAAATCCAAACGTGCACCATGAATTCCCACTTCACACCATCAAGAATGCGGAAATCAAGTTTGATGAGTAAGCAGGAGTCTTTCCTTAACTTGCCTCCCCACGATGGCAGCCATGGTGGCATGAGTCTTTCCTTCCCTTCTCTCCCCACCAGCTGCCCCTTGCCACTATTAAATGGGGACATTAACCCCTCCTGGTCACCTCTGCACTTCCTCTCCCATTTAATTTAGCTTTTCTTACACTCAACTGGTATGAAGGGCACTGCTTGCTCTCTAATTATTTGGGCATGTCATGCTTCCAGCTTGTCGGTCACTGGAGCATATCTTGCCATGACTAAACTGGACATTCTCCCAAGCAACCAGTCAATCCAAAGGCTGGGAGGGAGATGGGACCCCAAATTGGTTCCTGCTCCTTAATCCCAATACCTAACGCTCAGGTCAGCCCTCACTGATCTGAGCTTCAGTAAAGACCTAAACCCTCTGAGAGCCAACCACAGAGAGGTGAGGACCGCAGGGCTTTTTGATCACTCAATTTATGTTTGGTGGTCACGATACCTACACTGTCTCTTTATGGAACCATGATGGGATTATTCATCACATGGCTTGAGCTACGAGCTACAGGAGAAGTAATCGAGCTGATTTAATGCTGTTGCGGGGTGCTTCGGCATCTGAACAACCCCCAGATATATCAAATCGAGATGTCCCAACACAGTCATAATTTTTTCAGCCAATCAGAGTGATCAACATAGAAACATAGAAAAATTTCGTCAGATAAGAACCTTTCGGCCCATCTAGTCTGCCCAATTACATGGATACTTTACCTGGATTTATCTTTTGTTTAGGATAGCCTTATGCCTATCACATGCCTGCTTAAATTCAATTACTGTTTTGGCCTCTACCACTTCAACAGGAAGGCTGTTCCATGTATCCACCACCCTCTCAGTAAAATAATGCTTTCTGATGTTACTTTTAAACCTTTGCCCCTCTAATCTAAGACTTTGTCCCCTTGTTTTGCTACTTTGTTTCCTTTTAAATATACTCCCTTCCTCTACCTTGTGGATTCCCTTTACGTATTTAAATGTTTCTATCATATCTCCTCTGTCTCATCTTTTTTCCAAGCTGTACATGTTACGATCATTAAGCCTTTCCTGGTAACTTTTCTCCTTCAAGCCGTACACCATTTTAGTAGCCCTTCTCTGAACTCTCTCTAAGATGTCCATATCCTTCTGGAGATACGGTCTCCAGTACTGCACACAGGTCTCACCAGTGCTCTGTACAGTGGCATGAGCACTTCCCTTTTCCTACTGCTAATACCTCTCCCTACACAACCAAGCATTCTGCTAGCATTTCCTGCTGCTCTATTACATTGACTACTTACCCTTAGATCCTCTGAAATAATAACCCCTAAATCCCTTTCCTCAGATGTTGAGGTTAGGACTGTATCAAATATTCTATATTCAGCCCTTGGGTTTTTACGCCCCAGGTGCATTATCTTGCACTTATCCACATTAAAACTCAATTGCCACAACTCCGACCATTTTTTTAGTTTACCTAAATCATTTTTCATTTGGCTGATCCCTCCAGGAACGTCAACCCTGTTGCAAATCTTTGTGTCATCAGCAAAAAGACATACTTTACCATTAATAACTTCTGCAATATCACTAATAAAAATATTAAAGAGAATGGGTCCAAGTACTGACCTCTGAGGTACCCCACTGGTAACAAGACCTTGCGCCGAATAAACTCCATTTACCACAACCCTCTGTTGCCTGTCACTCAGCCACTGCCTAATCCATTCAACAATATTGGAATCCCAGCTCAAAGATTGCAATTTATTGATAAGCCTTCTATGCAGAACAGTATCAAAAGTCTTACTGAAATCTAAATATGCAATGTCTACTGCACCACCTGTGTCTATTATTTTTGTTACCCAATCAAAAAAATCAATAAGATTAGTTTGACATGATCTCCCTGAGGTAAACCCATGTTGTTTCTGATCCTGTAATCTATGTGTTTTTAGATGTTTAACAATCCTTTCCTTTAACATGGTTTCCAATAATTTCCCCACTACTGACGTAAGACTACCTGGCCTATAGTTCCCCGATTCCTCCCTACTACCCTTCTTGTAAATGGGCACAACATTTGATAATTTCCAGTCTTCTGGGACGACTCCCGTTAACAAGGATTGGTTAAATAAATCTGTTAACGGTTTTGCTTTTACATCACAAATATTCTTTTAATAATTTTGGGTGGATCCCATCAGGCCTCATTGACTTATTTGTCTTTACTTTAGACAGCTGCAGTAGAACCTCCTCCTCTGTAAACTCATATGTAAATGTCTCGTTAGTGTTTCCTCCTAACTGAGGTCCCTTTTCTTCTGCAAAGACTGAACAAAAATATTCATTGAGGCAGTCAGCGAGACTTTTATCCTCTTCTACATACCTTCCTTCCTTTGTTTATAATCTAACTAATCCTTGTTTTACTTTTCTTTTCTCGTTTATGTATCTAAAAAATGTTTTGTCCCCCTTTTTTACTGACTAAGCTATTTTCTCTTCTGCGTGTGCTTTGGAAGCTCTTATAAATTGCTTTGCCTCTTTCTGCCTAATTTTATAGGTTTGCCTATCTTCTTCACTCCGAGTTTTTTTATAATTATTGAATGCTATCTTTTTGTTCTTCACTATTTTGGCCACTTCTGTAGAGTACCACAGTGGTTTCTTCCCTTTTTTGTTTTTGCTAACACGCCGAATGCAATTGCCTGTGGCCTTCAATAATGCTTCCTTTAAATAATCCCATTTCTCCTGGACTCCCTTTAAACTCCTCCAGTCTGATAATGACTCATTCACACAAAATCTCATTTTAGAAAAATCAGTTTTTTTAAAGTCTAAAACTTTTGTTTTTGTTTGGTGCGGCTCCATCCCTGTTCTTATATTAAAACACACTGACTGGTGATCACTAGATCCCAAATTTTCACTTACAACAACGTCTGATACCAAACCTCCATTTGTGAGTATTAAATCTAATATGGCCTCTTTACGGGTCGGATCCTCAACTACTTGTGTTAGAGATAATCCCAGTAGGGAGTTTAGAATATTTGTACTCCTGGTGCACCCAGCTGTTTTGGTTTTCCAGTTCACATCAGGAAGATTAAAGTCCCCCATGATAATAACTTCCCCCTTCATTGCCATTTTGTCTATTTCCTCAAACAGCAGATTATCTAGCTCTTCTACTTGTCCAGGGGGGCCTATAGATCACACCTACACGAGCTACTGTATGATTGCCAAATGTTAGCGTAACCCAAACTGACTCTATGTTCACCTCGCTCACTTTTATTTGGTTTGTTTTTATGTTGCTTTTCACATACAGGGCCACTCCTCCTCCTTTCCTACCTTCTCTGTCTTTTCTATATAAAGAGTACCCCGGTATTGTTATGTCCCAGTTATTTTTCTCACTGAACCATGTCTCAGTAACCGCCACTAAATCTACTTTTTCAGCTGACATCAATGCCTCCAGTTCATTGATTTTATTGACTAAACTGCAAGCATTTATAGACACGACTCTGAGCTTGTCATTTTTTACCTCGCATGTTGCTTGCACCCTCCGATTTAGTTTTGGGGGACAATCGGGCACATTGTTTTTTACCCTTTTGTCCCCCCTCCTAGTTTAAATAGTCCTTTGGGAAACCTTTGAACTTCTCACTGAGAACATATGTTCCCCTATGAGTAAGATGCAAACCATCTTTTTTATACAATTCCTTTCTGCTCCAAGTAGAGCTATCATGGGACACAAATCCAAGCCAAATCCTTGCTCTCGACACCATCAATGGTGTACCTCAAGGCTCTGTTCTTGGTCCTCTGCTCTTTTCCATCTACACCTCCTCCCTGGGCAAAATCATCAACAGCTTTGGCTTTAATTACCACCTCTATGCTGATGACACTCAGATCTACCTCTCTACCCCTGATCTCTCTCCCCCTGTCCTTTCAAAAGTCAGTGACTGTTTATCTGGCTTCTCCTCCTGGATGGCCTCCCACCACCTAAAGATCAACATGTCAAAGACTGAACTCCTACTTATTCCTCCCTCCAATGCCTCCCCACCTCCTGACTTCTCTATCACGGTGGAGGGTATCACCATCTCCCCATCAAACCAAGTTCGCTGTCTTGGAGTTACACTTGACTCTGCTCTTTCCTTCATCCCCCACTCATCCTGCCGATACCAACTGCGTAATATTTCCAGAATTCGGCCATTTCTTACCGCTGTCACCACAAAACAACTCATACACGCCCTGGTAATCTCCCAACTCGACTATTGCAATAATCTCTTATCTGGCCTCCCTCTGTCCCGCCTCTCCCCCCTACAATCCATCCTGAACACCTCCGCCAGGCTAATTCACCTCACCCGCCGCTCTGTCTCTGCCTCTCCCCTCTGCGAGTCCCTTCACTGGCTCCCCATCCACTGCAGAATTAAGTTCAAAATCCTTATCCTTACCTACAAAACCCTCACTAACTCAGCTCCCCACTACCTGTCCTCACTAATCACCAAATACACCCCAGCCCGCTCCCTAAGGTCAAACAGTGACCTGCGCCTAGCTTCTCCCCGCATCACCTCTTCCCATGATAGACTGCAGGATTTCTCACGCGCAGCCCCCACTCTCTGGAACGCTCTCCCTCGTACTGTCAGACTTTCCCCTAACTTCTCTTCCTTCAAACATTCCTATTTAGGGAAGCCTACCACCCAACTCACTGACGCAACCATCAATCACTCTCACCTTACAGTCCTCTCCTCCTGTTTCCAACCCCAACCCTCCCAGATTGTGAGTTCCTACGGGAATAGGGCCCTCATCTCCTCCTGTACTGTTTGTCAAATGTTGTTCAATGTATTGTAACCCTGTCTATACTGTGCCTATTGTACAGCGCTGCGGAATATGCTGGCGCTTTATAAATAAAGAATAATAATAATAATAATAATCAATATGTTATGAAATACCACTTTCTGTAAAATAAACTTTCAAATATAAAATCCTATATATCGTGAAACAAATGTTAAGCGCCACACAACATGCCGTAACAACCCCAACTCCAATGCTACACCAGCAAATAGTGGTTTCCCCCACACCATGGAATGTAGACAAAATGTAAAGTATCTGGTGAGCGCAAAACAAATGCTCTGGAGTCCGGATGTCTCATGCAGGCCCGCAACACATCATATGGTTATGTAAGAAAAGCAAATACAAGAAATCAGAGTGCAAAACTGCAACTAATATATTTTGGGCGATGTACTATATAATAATTCCACTCACAAATAAAGAGCCCTAGCACCGGCTCAGAGTGGGATTTCGCCTCTGGGTTAACAAGGAGGAAGAAAAATTACCCAGAGGCGAAGTCCCAATAAAGGGGTTATTCACTAAGCGACGAACTTGAAAAATGAATTGCATTGAACGATGCATTTCAGTGTACGGTTCAATTTTGTGGCAGTTCAGCTATTCAGAAAGCTGTCAATTCACAAAATACTGGAAAATTTACAGCAAAATATGGTGCAGTTCAGCACAGTTCGACTCAATTCGGTGATCTTCGGTGGCAGCAAAATTGTCCCGTAGTGAACTAATGTTTAATGTATTCAGAGAACACTGAACTGTACCGAAATGTCAGTGAAAGGGCCGGATTTTCAGTGATTCCGTTTGACAGGTTTCAACAGGAGAATCCCATTGGATTCAATGTAAAAAGAAAAAAAACATATTGTTTTTTTATTATTATTCAAACATTTATTCTTTTCATTTTCAGCAAATTACATATTATTTATTTTTTGGAATTTATTTTGTATTTTTTTTGTATTTTTTTAGCAAAATTTTTGATTCCCAATTTTTTTTAAAGGTGTTCTTTTTAAATTCTGTAACAGACCATTTTATTATATTTTTATAGGACCTTTTTTATTTTTTCCATACATTTTCATGCATTTTTATGGTTTTAAATACCTTTTAAAGAATGGCAGAGTACTGGGTTTTTTTTGCGGTCTTCGGCGGCATTTGACAGGCTGATCTGCGGTCTTTGTCGGCATTCAACGGGCTGATCGGCAGGTGGTTACGGCATAAGGCAGACTGATTGGCGTTTGGCAGTGGTCTTTGGCAGCTCCACGTTTGACACAATACAGGGACCCTGTGGTGAATAGTGAATTCACAGCAGGGTCGGCAAACTGGAATTTGCTGAAGCGCACCAAACGAGAAAGCACTGAAATTTCGGTTCTTTCTGAATTACCCCTTACGTGTTGACACATAAACGAGAAAGAAGAACATTACATTACACTGCACAAAATACCAAAGTTTGTGGCACCCTTAACTCCTATCATGGTCGAGTACACTCAATATCCAAAAGCTACTGCAGGAGTTCAACATTGAGTAAACTCGATCTGGTCATGTCCTTTCACACATTAGTTGATGCTGCTGATACAAAAGAAGACAAAAAAAACCCAGTCTGAAGCGCTCGCCAAATATGCAACACCCTGGGGAAAAAATTCCTTCTTCACCCCATATGGCGTCAGATTTCTCAGTCAGGTACTGATGCTGTCTGAGCAGTTTGGAGATCGTTTTTTCTTTTACAGAAGCAGTGACACGCAGCTGTATCATCATACATGTATACATGTAGTAGCGCTCTTTACCAGCAGGAAGACCCCTCTGCTTATCTAATAATCTGTCTCTAAAATGTATTCTATGAAGCGTACATTTACAGGGTTATTCAGAGAGCACCGAAATGTCACCGACATTTCGGTGCCCTTTCGTTCCCCGCACTTCGGAGATTCTAGTTTGCCGACTCTGCGGTGTATTCAAGTACAACCGCAGGGTCCCCGGAGTGCAGGAAAAACCCACTGCACACCCGACGAACACTCACCAAACACTCGCAGAAACCGCCGCAAAGAAGCCGCCGATCACAGTGCACACCAGTTGTTTTCCATAAATCCACTGGATCCTGGCAATGGCTTTATGGAAAACAACTTGGTAACGAAGGGGTTAAATACCAACCAAGCAAACTGAGGGAGTGACACTGAGGGGTTAAAAGAAGAGTCAGCAGTCATTTCCCTTAGAGTCTCAGAGCTGGAGCCTCCGCTTCTTTAGTGCTGACATTCTTTTTTTTTTTACTAATATTATAGGGGTTATTCACTAAGTATCGATCGGGGAATTTCATTGTACAGTGTAATTTGAGGCAGTTTGTCTATTCAGTAAGCTGTTAATTCTCCAAATACAGGTGAATTGACGGTGAAATACGGGGCAGTTCGGCGATCTTCGGCGGCACTGAAATTGTCCCATAGAAAAGTAATGGTTAATCTATTCACAGAACGCTGAATTGCGCCGAAGTGTCAGTGAAATGCCCAGATGTCCGGTGATTCAGTTCGACAGGTTCAAACAGGCGAATCCCATAGGTTTCAACGTAAAAAAGTAATATTCTAAAATGTTTTTAAAAATAAATGTTTATTATTTGAATTTTCAGCCTAAAAGCCTTTTTCCTTTTTTTTATTCTTTAGAGTACCTTTTACTAAAAAAAAAATTAAAATGGCATATTTTTAAATTCTGTAACAGACCTCTTTTAAAAATTTACAAATATTTTAATACATTTTTATTGGTTTAAACTAGGGATGAGCGTTCGTTTCGGATCTGTTCGGAGTTCGAATCGAACATCGGCCGTTCGACAGTTCGCAAACTTCGAACTTTTCAGGCCGTTCGCAAAAAGTTCTAAAATTTTTTTTTTAAAAAAGTATAAAAAATGCTTAAATACTAAAAAAATCTAGAAATTAAGACACTCTTTACTGCAGAATATTATAAGCAACGGTTTATTAGATATTGAATTAAAACGGGAATATTTTTAACATTGAAGCCTATGGGATTAAACATTCTTGTTACTAAAACATCAGGCAGACACAGCCCTCTAATCAGGCACTGTAGAGGGCAGCCTGCCGGGGCCTCCCAAGGATCCCCTTGAGGAGCATGCAGCCGCCGGATGACTGCGACTGTGCAGGCTAGCCGCCCGGGTGCATGTGGCAGAGACAGGCGGCGCAGGGAGGGAGCCACTGCACCTGCGGCCACGGCAGACCCCCATCCCCCACAACCAGGATCCAGGGAGCCCCCACTGACCACCAGGCTAAGGTAAGGCAACACATTTCTAAAAAAAATAAAATCCGAGGACATTTTTAAATGTCCCCGGGAACATAAAATAAAACCTTTTTTTTTCTTTCTCTACCTGGCTGAATGTATTTAATTATATATATTAGATACATTCAGCCAGGTAGAGGGGGTGGCATGTGGGCTGCACGGGGTCTCAGGCAGTGGTTTGTTATTTTGTGTGTATATTTTTAGCAACTTTATAGGGGAAGGTAAGGGCAGGTATGATATATATAGATAAGATATACAGTCAGGTCCAGAAATATTGGGACAGCGACACAATTCTAACATCTTTGGCTCTATACACCACCACAATGGAGTTGGAATGAAACAATCACAATGTGCTTTAACTGCAGACTGTCAGCTTTAATTTGAGGGTATGTACAGTGTAGGACTTACAGCAATTTGCCGATGTGCCTCCAACTTGTTAAGGGACCAAAGGTAATGGGACAGAATAGTAATCATAAATCAAACTTTCCCTTATTAATACTTGGTTGCAAAATCCTTTGCAGTCAATCACAGCCTGAAGTCTGGAACGCATAGACATCACCAGACGCTGGGTTTCATCCCTGGTGATGCTCTGCCAGGCCTCTACTGCAACTGTCTTCAGTTCCTGCTTGTTCTTGGGGCATTTTCCCTTCAGTTTTGTCTTCAGCAAGTGAAATGCATGCTCAATGGGATTCAGGTCAGGTGATTGACTTGGCCATTGCATAACATTCCACTTCTGTCCCTTCAAAAACTCTTTGGTTGCTTTTGCAGTATGCTTTGAGTCATTGTCCATCTGCACTGTGAAGCGCCGTCCAATGAGTTCTGCAGCATTTGGCTGAATGTGAGCAGATAATATTGCCCAAAACACTTCAGAATTCATCCTGCTGCTTTTGTCAGCAGTCACATCATCAATAAATACAAGAGAACCAGTTCCATTGGCAGCCATACATGCCCACGCCATGACACTACCACCACAATGCTTCACTGATGAGGTGGTATGCTTCGGATCATGAGCAGTTCCTTTCCTTCTCCATACTCTTCTCTTCCCATCACTCTGGTACAAGCTGATTTTGGTCTCATCTGTCCATAGGATCTTGTTCCAGAACTGTGAAGGCTTTGTTAGGTGTTGTTTGGCAAACTCTAATCTGGCCTTCCTGTTTTTGAGGCTCACCAATGGTTTACATCTTGTGGTGAACCCTCTGTATTCACTCTGGTGAAGTCTTCTCTTGATTGTTGACTTTGACACACATACACCTACCTCCTGGAGAGTGTTCTTGATCTGGCCAACTGTTGTGAAGGGTGTTTTCTTCACCAGGGAAAGAATTCTTCGGTCATCCACCACTGTTGTTTTCCACGGTCTCCTGGGTCTTTTGGTGTTGCTGAGCTCACCGGTGAGTTCCTTCATTTTGAGAATGTTCCAAACAGTTGTTTTGGCCACGCCTAATGTTCTTGCTATTTCTCTGATGGGTTTGTTTTGTTTCTTCAGCCTAATGATGGCTTGCTTCACTGATAGTGAAGGCTCTTTGGATCTCATCTTGAGAGTTGACAGCAAAAGATTCCAAATGCAAATAGCACACTTGAAATGAACTCTGGGCCTTTTATCTGCACATTGTAATTGGGGTAATGAGGGAATATCACACACCTGGCCATGGAACAGCTGAGAAGCCAATTGTCCCATTACTTTTGGTCTCTTAACAAGTGGGAGGCACATCTGCAAACTGCTGTAAATCCTACACCGTTCACCTGAGTTGGATGTACATACCCTCTAATTAAAGCTGACAGTCTGCAGTTAAAGTACATTGAGTTTGTTTCATTCCAACTCCATTGCGGTGGTGTATAGAGCCAAAGATGTTAGAATTGTGTCGATGTCCCAATATTTCTGGACCTGACTGTATATCTCTATTCTTATAAGTGTGTGTATTATTGCAGAAGCCACTTGCACATCACAGCAATTCGATGAATTGCATCCCAGAGCTCCTGTGCCACATTCCCCATATGCAGCAAGGAACCCTGGGTAGGATATGCAAATGACCTCTGTCTCACTTTTATGCATCCTGGAACTGTTATTAAATATATATATCCAGACTAGTATTACACATGTATTACACATTTTGGAAACTAATTGCCCCCCCCATTTGGCTGGTCCCTCCAGAAGAAATGTTGAACCCGATAGAGCAGAGAATAATATATATATTCTCTGCTCTTTCGGGTTCAACATTTCTTCTGGAGGAATCAGCCAAATGGGGGGGGGGGGCGCATTTAGTTGAGATTGTCCACATGCCAACCCACCATGTGCGTATGTGTATATATGGTCTGAGGTCTGTGGGTGGGTGTATATATATCTGCGTGTTGATATATACGTATATATAGGTCTGTGTGTTGATATATATGTATGTCTGTTTGTGGTATCAGTGCATCCCTACTCTATACACGGCGCTCCGTGTCCCTATAATATATATGATCAGGGGTTACCTCTTTTTTAATATTTTTATACTATTCCTATTAAATTAACAGTAATTTTTGATGTATTTTATTCGATAGAAACTTTTTTTTGCCTATATAACATGTGCTTTGTGAAAATAAAACGGTTTTGTGTGTACATTTTAATTTAGTTAGTGGATTCCTGTCCAGTGCGGTGAGAAGCAAACGTAATGCAGTGTAGATAGAAAAAATAAGTGTAGCGCACGGGGAAATGGGGGTCTTGGTTGATAGCTTGCTCTTCTAGCCAGACCTCAAAATATAAAAGAGAAAAACCTTCATGGTGCAGACCATAACACTCTCAAGATATAAACCATGTATTATGGTCTCACTCATAATTGTCTGAGCTACCGGCTCCGGGATCTTGTGCCTTAGGGTAATTACTGGCCACCCAATCGCCCTCTTCAGATCTTGATAGACTCCAGTGTCTAAAAGAGAAATGTATACCATAGTGCAGACCATAGCCGTAGGTGAGATATATAATAAAACCAAGATTCACTCATTGTGAATTTTCCCAATCGGCCATGAACAGATTGGCGTAACTGGGCGCAAACCTGGTCCCCATAGCTGTTCCCCTCTCCTGGATATATACTGATCCTCATATTTAAAGAAATTATTCTGCAAAATGAGTCTAATTCCGTCAATGACAAATTTAGATCCAGGAGAGGGGAATGGCTATGGGGACCAGGTTTGGTCCCAGTTACGCCAATCTGTTCATGGCCGATTGGGAAAATCGGTTCATCTACAGACGGCGTAACTGGGCGCAGCACCTGGTCCTCTTTAAGTGTTACATCGATGACATTCTGATTATTTGGGAGGGAGGCATTGATTCTCTTCACCTTTTCTTTCGTTACCTAAATGATAACAATTGGGGTATCAAGTTAGACCATGATGCCAGTGAGCTGTCGGTGAATTTTCTAGATTTGAATATCTATATAGAAACTAATCAAATTAAGACTAGGACGCATTTCAAAACAGTGGATGTCAACAGCTTTATTGATCAGACGAGTTGTCATTCGAAATCATGGCTAAAGGGTATCCCCAAGGGACAATTCCATAGGATAAAAAGAAACTGCACTGAAGATTTAGAATACTCTATTCAGACCCGGAAATTAAAACAAGATTTTCTAGAAAAGGGCTATATAGAGTCTGATTTAAATCATGCGATAGAGGAAGTTTGCAAGTTAGAACGTAGGGATATCTTGAAATATAAAATTAAATCCACAGCGCACATTACTGTGAGTTTTATTGCTGTGGAGCTCTGTGATACAGTAATGGGCAGTGGGTATGAGTGTGAGTTTTATTGCTGTGGAGCTCAGTGATACTTTCATACACACAAACTGAACACTACTGTGAGGTTTATTGCTGTGGCGCTCTGATATGCTCATACACAGCGCACATTACTGTGAGTTTTATTGCTGTGGAGCTCTGTCATACGCTCATACACAGCGCACATTACTGTGAGTTTTATTGCTGTGGAGCTCTGTCATACACTCATACACAGCGCACATTACTGTGACTTTTATTGCTGTGGAGCTCTGTCATATGCTCATACACAGCGCACATTACTGTGAGTTTTATTGCTGTGGAGCTCTGTGATACAGTAATGGGCAGTGGGTATGAGTGTGAGTTTTATTGCTGTGGAGCTCAGTGATACTTTCATACACACAAACTGAACACTACTGTGAGGTTTATTGCTGTGGCGCTCTGATATGCTCATACACAGCGCACATTACTGTGAGTTTTATTGCTGTGGAGCTCTGTCATACGCTCATACACAGCGCACATTACTGTGAGTTTTATTGCTGTGGAGCTCTGTCATACGCTCATACACAGCGCACATTACTGTGACTTTTATTGCTGTGGAGCTCTGTCATACGCTCATACACCCCACACATTACTGTGAGTTTTATTGCTGTGGAGCTCTGTCATACGCTATATGAAATGAATTTAAGGGGGAGGGGGTGAAAGTAATTAAAGGGGAAAAATGAATTAAGGGGGAGAGAATTGAATTAGAGGACGAGGACCCTGCTGCCAGTCTGCTTCACAGGGAAACACTGGGAGTGGCAGGCAGTTTGAAATATGTGGGTATATTGACACCGCAAGACCAGGGGGCACCACCAGGCCACATTGCAAATTTGTGCAGTGCCTGGTGCCCCTCCTATGCCACATTGCCAAAGGAGGGGACCACACACTCTGTAGATTGGCCCTGTGGCACAGGAGGGGCATCAGGCACAGCATAGATTGGCAATGCGTGAGGACACCAAACACTTCCGATTGGCATGGCACGGATTGGGTGGAGGGGGGCACCAAAACGCAACTTCGCCTGAGTAAACAAAAATGCTTGCACCGGCCCTGTATAGTGTGGATGTGTTTGTTGCTGCCCCATTTCCCTCATATGATCTGCAGGTTTTGCGCTGTGGTTATGTATGTCTAAATCCTATTGGATAGAGTGGTCGTTTGAACGCAGATTTAGTATTTCACCCTTTCGAATCAACAAGGTAGCCCAGCGTTATGTCACTTCTGGTTTTTTGACCGGATGTTGACATTCTCGCATTGGCGAATCCAGATGGGAGCATTTACTTATCCACACTGCTGGTATGATCCAGGTGTTGTTTGCGTCTCCCGGAAGTATCTCTGAGGACTCTTGTATTGATCAACTCTATTAATGGTCCATTATGGCAATGTGGCTCTGCGACCCCATATTTGTATGGGGGCAGAGTTGCGGCACCATGCCATTTCCGGAGCAATAACCGGATTTTACACTTAGGATCGATCCGTAAATGAATAAAAATAAAAACTATGTCTTCTGCTTTCGGATTATAAATAAAAGATATGATCCCTCGGTAGGATTAACCAGATTGATTGCGCTATGGTGTATATAACCAGCAAAGGTTATTTCTGGATGATTAGAAATTCAAGTATACTAATTTTGTCCTTTTTGCCCAGTTTGTGTGTTATAAATAAAGATTTGGGGAAAAAAAAGCTTTGAGATCAAACTGAAAGTGAAACTAAGGAAGGTATTCCCCAATTGTGTTCCCGCCAAAACTGGCAGTTTCTATTGGCCCATGTGATAGGAAGTGTATATTTAAGACAGTTAACAGCAATGGAGGATACAAGCCAACTGATGAAGCCTTAAGGATATGACACCCCAGGTGAAACGTGTATTGGCATACTTTTTTTTTATTTTTATGGAATATATGTTCTTTTAATTTATCCACTGCTGAACATCTGCGATTTCTTCCTGATGACCATGGGTTTTTTATGCTAGTTGTACCCTTCAAACAATTTACCTGGGCATATATCCCTCGGACCTGGCTTGAGGTCCTGAACCACGTGAGTGAATCTTGGTTTTATTATATATCTCACCTACGGCTATGGTCTGCACTATGGTATACATTTCTCTTTAAGACACTGGAGTCTATCAAGATCTGAAGAGGGCGATTGCAGTGGCGTAGCGTGGGGGGTGCCTCAAAGGCGGTCGCCCCGGGCGCAATTTTCTTAGGGGGCGCAAAATTTCAAAAGAAATTTGAACCACTAATATTTTCCAGCAGGGATCAGCAAGGTGTCCACTCACAGACACTGGTGTCCGTGAGAGGCCCTTGCACGTGCAGCCGCCAGGTTTTTGCAGTGCGGCGGTGACTTAGCACTCAGCATCTGGAAGGGAGGAGCAGAACATAAAATTCTGGTCCTGTCCTGACTCCTCAACACTGACATGAGTCACGTGAAGCATGTGCAGCATTATTCGATGGAACACCCTATATCACGCTTGTCAGCCCCCCTTTAAGCCCTGTGCCAGCACCCCACCGCTAGCAGCCCTGCGGCCGCTGAACAGGGAGGGGGAGGGAGGCGCCTGCCCTGCAGCACATTTAAAATCCGGTCCCCACTAAGAACCCTGGACAACCCACCCCCCGGACCACCAGCAACTCCATGCAGGTAGGCAACACTGTGTGACACCAGAGCAGTGTAACCAACACACAGTGAGTGGGGGGTACTGGGGGTACGGGGAGAGGATGAATGGGGTACTGGGAGAAAGTGGGGGAACTTGGAGAGAGAAAGAGTGACTGGGGTACTGGGAGAGCGTGACTGGGGGTACTGGGAGAACGTGACTGGGGGTACTGGGAGAACGTGACTGGGGTACTGGGAGAACGTGACTGGGGGTACTGGGAGAGCGTGACTGGGGTACTGGGAGAACGTGACTGGGGGTACTGGAGAGCGTGACTGGGGGTACTGGGAGAGCGTGACTGGGGTACTGGGAGAGCGTGACTGGGGGTACTGGAGAGCGTGACTGGGGGTACTGGGAGAACGTGACTGGGGGTACTGGGAGAACGTGACTGGGGGTACTGGGAGAGCATGACTGGGGGTACTGGGAGAGCGTGACTGGGGTACTGGGAAAAAGTGGGGGTACTTTGAGAGAGTGACTGGGGTACTTGAGGGAGAGGGTGACTGGGGTACTGGAGAGAGTGACTGGGTATAGTGTGAGAGTGGAACTATGCTAGTGTATACTGGGACAGGGTGACTGGTAACAGTGGTGTAGCGTGGGGGGCATGTGTGTTTCATTTTTTTATTATATCAGTATTTTGTTAATATACAATAGAAGTGCTTGTGGGGTAAGAGGGTCAATACTCTACTGGTAGAAAGGAATAAGGGTGTGTTACTGTGTCCACAGGTTGGGGGGGGGCACAATTCTTGCCTTGCCCGGGCGCTGACAACCCACGCTACGCCGCTGGGCGATTGGGTGGCCAGGAATTACCCTAAGGCACAAGATCCTGGAGCCGGTAGCTCAGACAAATGTGAGTGAGACCATAATACATGGTTTATATCTTGAGAGTGTTATGGTCTGCACCATGAAGGTTTTTCTCTTTATATTTTGAGGTCTGGCTAGAGAGCAGCTATCAACCAAGACCCCCATTTCCCCGTGTGCTACACTTATTTTTTCTTTGTATCCATTCCTTGGTTGTACCGGACAAGGACAACCCCACCAAGTGGACAGCAGCATTGGGACTTGTCATAGAAACATAGAAACATAGAAAAATGTCGGCAGATAAGAACCTTTCGGCCCATCTAGTCTGCCCAATTACATGGATACTTTACCTGGATTTATCTTTTGTTTAGGATAGCCTTATGCCTATCCGATGCTTGCTTAAATTCAATTACTGTTTTGGCCTCTACCACTTCAACTGGAAGACTGTTCCATGTATCCACCACCCTCTCAGTAAAATAATGCTTTGGATGTTACTTTTAAACCTTTGCCCCTCTAATCTAAGACTATGTCCTCTTGTTTTGGCTACTTTGTTTCCTTTTAAATATACTCCCTTACTCTACCTTGTGGATTCCTTTACGTATTTAAATGTTTCTATCATATCTCCTCTGTCTCGTCTTTTTTCCAAGCTGTACATGTTAAGATCATTAAGCCTTTCCTGGTAACTTTTCTCCTTCAAGCCGTACACCATTTTAGTAGCCCTTCTCTGAACTCTCTCTAAGATGTCTATATCCTTCTGGAGATACGGTCTCCAGTACTGCACACAGTACTCCAAGTGAGGTCTCACCAGTGCTCTGTACAGTGGCATGAGCACTTCCCTTTTCCTACTGCTAATACCTCTCCCTACACAACCAAGCATTCTGCTAGCATTTCCTGCTGCTCTATTACATTGACTACTTACCCTTAGATCCTCTGAAATAATAACCCCTAAATCCTTTTCCTCAGATGTTGAGGTTAGGACTGTATCAAATATTCTATATTCAGCCCTTGGGTTTTTACGTCCCAGGTGCATTATCTTGCACTTATCCACATTAAAACTCAATTGCCACAGCTCCACCATTTTTTTGTTTACCTAAATCATTTGTCATTTGGCTGATCCTCCAGGAACGTCAACCCTGTTGCAAATCTTTGTGTCATCAGCAAAAAGACATACTTTTCCATTAATACCTTCTGCAATATCACTAATAAAAATATTAAATAGAATGGGTCCAAGTACTGACCCCTGAGGTACCCCACTGGTAACAAGACCTCGCGCCGTATAAACTCCATCTACCACAACCCTCTGTTGCCTGTCACTCAGCCACTGCCTAATCCATTCAACAATATTGGAATCCAAGCTCAAAGATTGCAATTTATTGATAAGCCTTCTATGCGGAACAGTATCAAAAGCCTTACTGAAATCTAAATCATTTCCATCCAAAGTCTTCCATCAGCACCTATCTATCTCCTGTGTAATGCAGTGTAGACTAGACACACTGCGAGGCGGAGTGGAGTGAAGTCAAGCCTGCAAAATGTTTGCTTCTCTTCGCTACGCTGTGTGTCGCTACACGCTCAGTGTGTCTCAGCTTTTATTCCCGCATCGTTAGCTTACCGAATCAGTTTGTATACTTGTTACTGACCCTGCTTATTCTGAGGACCCGATCTGTTGCCGACTTTGCCTGCCATTTGACTATTCTCTCTGTGCATTCCCTGCCTGTTCTGTTTGCTTCCTGTTGAAAGGTGTGCGCTGATTCTCACCATATACAGTAGCGCAGTACAAGTGCCTAAACATTGCTGACCCAGTTTTGTTATAGTTGCTGATGTAACTGAATAGATTGGGGATCTCTTCTGCATTACCAAAACCTCCACCACTTCACTCTTCCACAATACCTCAGAGGGGTTACGGTGTGAAGGCACTTGCTGCCACCAAAGGCACAATATTTGGGTGCACTTCCACTGACGCCTATACCAGATTCATATCATTTTAATATTTGGACCGCAGGGTCCACCACTGCACTCTTCCACAATACCACAGAGGGGTTACGGTGTGAAGGCACTTGCTGCCACCAAAGCACAATATTTGGCTGCACTGACGCCTGTACCAGATTCATATAATTTTAATATTTGACCACAGGGTCCAACCCGGCACTCTTCCACAATACCACAGAGGGGTTACGGTGTGACAGCACTGTTTCTGACACTAAAGGCCCAATTTTAAAGCACCTATTGTTACTTTCATCCAAAGCCTGCATAAGTTTCACCATAATTTTGCCAAAAAAAATCACTAAACTTGTTCTGTGTGTCCTAAAATTTCTCCTCTTTTCATACAGGCTGCCGCCCCAAGCAGTTGTTTATGAATAGATTAAAGGAAAAACATTTACCGTCATTTGAAATGTCATTTTTTTGTTTTTAAATGTTTTTATACATCCTACAAATCCGTCACTTCACGGGCAGGTTATGGGGACCTCCTAGGCATGATATTTGAAGGAATTTTTCATTTTTATTCTTAACCTTTATTTCATGGAAAACTCACTGTTCCTTTAAAAATGTTTTTTTTTAACTTTTTGCCCTTGTTTCCTGTCTCCCAGGGCACTACCCAGACCCCCATACACCTTTTATGGCAAATATCTTGCATATATGCCCTCTTGGAGGGCACTCTAAAATTCGAAACGTTCGAGTCCCATTGACTTGCATTGAGTTCAAATCGTGTTCGCATTCGAACCCGAACTTTTGAAATTGTTCGAATGCAAACCGAACACTGGGGTGTTCGGCTCATCCCTAGTTTAAACATCAATTATGAGAATTTTAATTCGCCAAGGCCACTTCGGTGCTCTTCGGTGACGTTCTCAGCAAGAAATTTATTGTATTTTTTAAATATAATTTTTGTTTTCCAATTTTTTTTAAGAGGCGTTTTTTTGTATTCTGTCATATTTGAAAAGAACTATATATTTGAAAGGAACTTTTTTATTATTTACAAAAATTTTAACCACTTGAATGCTAAGGACGCGCTCAGCGCGTCCTCAGCATTCCCGCTGGTATGCGGAGGACGCGCTGAGCGCGTCCTCGCATCGGGGTCAGCGTTCGGGTCCGGGTTCCGGCCGATCGCTGGCCCCTCCGGTGCGGGCTGACATCCTGGATGTCAGCCCGGCATCCGGACCAGCAGCCGCCATTATTAGGTGTCATCGCGGGGGCGCGATGACACCTAATTCAGGCGCCCCCCCGCATGTGCGGAGGAGGCGCCTGAAAGGGAGGGGGGAGGTCCTTCGGACCTCTCTCCCTCCCGATCGGCGGCGCACAGGGGCTTAACCAGGCAT
The DNA here is from genome assembly GCA_009667805.1 of Leptobrachium leishanense. NCBI lineage: Eukaryota > Metazoa > Chordata > Amphibia > Anura > Megophryidae > Leptobrachium > Leptobrachium leishanense. Next base: position 101,175 of record RXON01000625.1, read on the forward strand.
CATTTGGAAGGGCACAGCCTGCCCTTCCAAATGATGCCTGGCATTAACCCCTGGGGAGCTGGATCGCGAATCGGCGCTGAAAAGCGCCGGTTCGCGATCCTTCCCGGAGCTGGCCGACATCCTGGATGTCGGCCAAGCTTCCGGAACTCCCCCAGAGGACTGGCCATCGTGCGTAGCACGATGACGCCAGTCCTAGCATTAACCCCTAACTGCCACCAAGTGTGGAGATAGGGAGTTCCAATGAACTCCCTATCTCCCGATCCGTGGCAGTTAGGGGTTAAATTTTGATATGGTTGGATCGGCCAGAGCATGGCCGTTCCAACGATACCAAACATGAAAGTTAAAAATTTTGTGTAAAAAAAAAAAAAAAAAAAAAAAAAATAAACACTTTTTTTTTAATTTTTTTGGTTTGTTAGTGTAGCAATATTGTTCCATTTCAATTATAATGTGAACAATGATGCTGCACTAACGATTTTTGTATGCGGTGCGTTTGTTAAAAAATAGTGTCATTTTCCCAAAAAAAAAATGTAACGAGACCCCATCTCTAATTTTTTTAACAAGCGCACCCCATACAAAATATAACCGCAATTGCTCGCATGTTAAAATGTGGAAAAAAACACTTTACACATTGTAAATTATTGAAAAATACATATTTTATTGCATTTTTTTGTTATAATATACAGACATGACATAACGTTATACATATAATAATGACATATTATGAATCTACCGAGTCTGACGGAAAGAACGATCTATAATATGTCGGTGTCATATACTAAAATAAGCCTTAAAAACACGTTTAAACATGATGCGCAAAACAGGTAAAAAATGACCTCAGCACAGGGGCGGGAAAAGCCTCAGCAGCGAAAGGGTTAATACATTTTTATTGGTTTAGACACCTATTAGGAGAATGAGAGTTATGAATTATTTATTTTTAAAAAAAAAATTCGCAGTTCGGTGGATTTTGCCAAAGCCAGTTGGCCGCTCTATGGCAGTGTTTGCTGGTTTTCTGTGGTTTTCGGGGATGTTTGCCAAATTGTTCATGAGACTTCGGCAGCTCCATCTTCGGCGCACCACGGTGAATAGTGAATTCACAGTAGTTTTGGCGAAATGGAATCGCCGGAGTGCGCCGAAGGGAAAAGCACCAAACTTTTGAGGAAATTTCGGTGCTTTGTGATTAACCCTTTATGTTTTTTTGGGTTTCAGTGCGTTACTAACTTGTCTTTTGTTGCAATCTATTCCAGCTCCGTCACTAATCAGAATATTTCCAACTCAGAGTCTCCAATCAATATTGAACACATTGATGGCACTAGTAAGGGGATTAGATATGTCTATATGCCTCACTGTCTGTGTATCAGATCGAATCTCCTTGAATCTCTCCATATATTTGTAGCGCTACTCCTGCGAGAGCCGCTTAATTTGACGGGCCTTCTGTCTCACTCCAGTGATTACCCACCTCCACCTTCGGCGCCAAGTAATACCAGGACAAGATTACTTTAAAAAAAAAACGGGGTTTATTAGGACTAGCGAGCAAACCCGTTGTAGGACAAAGTAATCAACATTATAACAGTATTGAAAGAGTTAATTTAGCATTAACTATTCAACTCAAATAATGAATGAGACCGCAATCTTTACCATACTTCAGTGAAGTTAGATTATAACTATAATCAACGTAACCAATATCAGTAACTTGTCTAAACCTTATACATTTCTGCTAACCACTGGCCAGTGGAATTATGCAAGCGTTCAAGATTGCTAGCGGTGGGGCCCTGATTCTATCGTTGGTACCTTTAACATGAAACATATTTGTATTCCACAAGTGAGAAAGAAATCTTCGCAAAGTGTCACAGAAAGCAAGATTTTGTAACTGCAGCGAAACCTCCTTTTAGCTGCAACTGCGCGGGCAGTAGAACTAGGCCAGACAATAAAGTTAGCAATATCAACTCACGCAGGATAGCCGAATACCTCTCTCCATTTGGACGGTAGCTTGATCGCTATCCTCTTAGCGCTGGAATCACTCAAGGACAGCCGGATTTCTTCTCCCCTGAATGTACTCGGTCTCTCCCTCTGTCACTGGACACACACAAAGGCAGACGGACCCCTTCTTCACTGGATGCACAAGGACCGCTGGATGCACGATCCGCTGGTACTGGCAACGAGTGAGGGCAACTGGATCTCCTCTTCGCTGAAAGCATGAGGCTCCTCTGGACGCATGATCCACCACATAGGACCGTTCACTCTCAGCAGTCTCCCTTCTCTGCCTTCTCCCTTGCTCTGCACGTGCACTTCCACCTTGGAAAAACGCCCCTTCCTTAGGCACTGCTGGGAGGTGTAGTTCTCTTCCTGACAAATTGCATAGGGCCCTCTGTATTGAGACTACATGTTCCAGAATCCGTTGCATCTTCCTGTGTTAAACAACTTCCTTTTGCCAGTGAAGAGAAAGGAAAAAGGGAGGGGGGGAAGTACTCCACAGCTGTGACAAGCTGCATGTCTGTGAAGCACAATAGTACACACACAGTTCAAGTAGCCTACGCTACATATTTAAATATCTACTTATTCTATACAGCCGGGGTCAAGCCCTAACAAAAGATGTGTGGGAACTCACCGATATCTCTGTCCCCCAAATATCACTTATCATTTCGTACATAACCCGCCGCACACTCAAATCTGATACACACACACATATATATAAATATATATATATATATATCGGATTTTAACGAAATTGTGATAAATCCTATATTTATTGTGACTTTACAGGGAAAACTTTGAACACCTGCATACAAGCTTTATCTTAAGTGGGACCAAAGGGAACTCAGTGGGAAGCACAAAGTAGTGGAAAGTGCATTTCCATGCGCTCCCCCTCAACTTGACCCCTGATACACAGCTAACAGGGGAAGTCCTACAGTGAGGGCTAACAGCCAAGATGCCAGCCTGCTGTGTGAGAAGCCCCAAATCAGCACCAGATCGGTACCAATATGCAGGCCTTTCTGTGTCCTGTCTGCAGTGAGCCAACTTGGCCAATTATCGGCAATATCAGCAAAAAAAAGGCTGATTATTGGTAATTTGCTGAATATTGGCTGGCAATAGCCAGCAAAGCTGTTAATTGATCGATCTCTGCTACACAATATGTCTGAACATCTGATCTGTAGTATTCCCTTTTAACATTCCTCTTGAGAAATTTCCCAAAGCATATTTTCTGCGTTGAATTCCTTCCTTCAGCTGACTGTCCATCCTGTCAACCTACACTTCCTGACTGGCCATAATGTCAACCTGCACTTCCTGACAGCCCATCCGGTAAACCTGCGCTTCCTGACTGGCTATAATGTCAACCTGAACTTCCTGACTGTCCATCCTGTCAATCTCTGCTTCCTGACTGGCCATAATGTCAACCTGCGCTTCCTGACTGGCCATAATGTCAACCTGCGCTTCCTGACTGTCCATCCTGTCAACCTGTGCTTCCCCACTTCAGTCTGTCAACCTGCGCTTCTTCACTTCAGTTTAGGGTTGCCACTTTTTCTTCAAGCCAAACCCGAACAATCTAGTGTTGGGTGGCAATTTTTTTTTTTTTTTTAGTGTATACGTTATGCGTATATTTTTTCAATTAAATAACATTATACATGGCAGACTGGAAAGGCTGGCACACTGGTATGGCACACACTGGTATTATGCATGGCAGACTGGAAAGGCTGGCACACTGGTATGGCACACACTGGTATTATGCATGGCAGACTGGAAAGGCTGGCACACTAGTATGGCACACACTCAGGGCAGCCATCAGAAATGATGGGGCCCCTTACTAAACCTCACTATGGGGCCCCCCCTGGGCCCCCCGGCACTCCCTCAACTTCTAACATCTTTTCTCCCCCTTCAAAAAAAGGACATAACAAAGCTCCACAGCAATAAAACTCCCAGTAATGTGTAGTGTGTATGAGCGTATCACAGAATCCACAGCAATAAAACTCCCAGTAATGTGCGGTGTGTATGAACGTATCACAGAATCCACAGCAATAAATCAAATAGTATTGGGCTGTATATGATGGCCTCTGGGTCTGGTCCCTGGGGTCTGGGCCCTGAGTCTGGTCTGGGCCCTGAGTCTGGCCTGGGGTCTGGGCCCTGGTCCCTGGGTCTGGGCTCTGGTCCCTTGGTCTGGGCCTTGGGGTCTGGTCCATGGGTCTGGGCCTTGGGGCCTGGTCCCTGGGGTCTGGGTCTAGGCTGGGCCTGGACCCTGGGGTCTGGACCCTGGGTCTGGGCCTTGGGGTCTGGTCCCTGGGTCTTGGGGTCTGGACTCTGGGTCTGGTCCCTGGGTCTGGGCCCTGGGTCTGGCCTGGGTCCTGGGTCTGGGCCCTGGGGTCTGGGCCTTGGGGTCTGGGCCTTGGGGTCTGGGCCTTGGGGTCTGGGCCAGGGTCTGGGCCCTGGGGTCTGGGCCTTGGGGTCTGGGCCCTGGGTCTGGGCCTTGGGGTCTGGGCCTTGGTGTCTGGGCCCTGGGGTCTGGGCCTTGGGGTCTGGGCCCTGGGGTCTGGGCCTCGGGGTCTGGGCCTTGGGTCTGGACCTTGGGGTCTGGGCCCAGGGTCTGGGCCTTGGGGTCTGGGCCCTGGGGTCTGGGCCTTGGGGTCTGGGCCTGGGTCTGGGCCCTGGGGTCTGGGCCCTGGGTCTGGGCCTTGGGGTCTGGGCCCTGGGTCTGGGCCTTGGGGTCTGGGCCCTGGGGTCTGGGCCTTGGGGTCTGGGCCCTGGGTTGGGGTCTGGGCCCGGGACTTGGGGTCTGGACCCTGGGTCTGTGCCTTGGCCCTGGGGTCTGGGCCTTGGGGTCTGGGCCTTGGTGTCTGGGCCCTGGGTCTGGGCATTGGGGTCTGGGCCTTTGGGTCTGAGCCTTGGCCCAGGGTCTGGGCCTTGGGGTCTGGGCCTTGGGGTCTGGGCCTTGGGGTCTGGGCCCGGGGTCTGGGCCTTGGGGTCTGGGCCCTGGGGTCTGGGCCTTGTGATCTGGGCCTTGGGTCTCGGGGTCTGGGCTCTGGGTCTGGTCCCTGGGTCTGGGCCCTGGGTCTGGCCTGGGCCCTGGGTCTGGGCCTTGGGGTCTGGGCCTTGGGGTCTGGGCCCTGGGTCTTGGGTTCTGGGCCTTGGGGTCTGGACCCAGGGTCTGGGCCCTGGGGTCTGGGCCTTGGGGTCTGGGCCCTGGGGTCTGGGCCCTGGGGTCTGGGCCTTGGGGTCTGGGCCCTGGGTCTGGGACCAGGGTCTCGGCCTTGGGGTCTGGGCCTTGGGGTCTGGGCCATGGGGTCTGGGCATTGGGTCTGGGCCCTGGGGTCTGGGCCTTGGGGTCTGGCCCTGGGGTCTGGGCCTTGGGGTCTGGGCATTGGGTCTGGGGTCTGGGCCTTGGGGTCTGGGTTGGGGTCTGGGCCCGGGACTTAGGGTCTGGTCTGGGCCTTGGGGTCTGGGCCCTGAGTCTGGCCTGGGGTCTGGGCCCTGGTCCCTGGGTCTGGGCTCTGGTCCCTTGGTCTGGTCCATGGGTCTGGGCCTTGGGGCCTGGTCCCTGGGGTCTGGGTCTAGGCTGGGCCTGGACCCTGGGGTCTGGACCCTGGGTCTGGGCCTTGGGGTCTGGTCCCTGGGTCTCGGGGTCTGGACTCTGGGTCTGGGCCCTGGGTCTGGCCTGGGCCCTGGGTCTGGGCCCTGGGGTCTGGGCCTTGGGGTCTGGGCCCTGGGTCTTGGGTTCTGGGCCTTGGTCTGGGCCAGGGTCTGGGCCTTGGGGTCTGGGCCCTGGGGTCTGGGCCTTGGGGTCTGGGCCTTGGGTCTGGACCTTGGGGTCTGGGCCTTGGGGTCTGGGCCTTGGGGTCTGGGCCCTGGGGTCTGGGCCTTGGGGTCTGGGCCTTGGGGTCTGGGCCTTGGGGTCTGGGCCCTGGGGTCTGGGCCTTGGGGTCTGGGCCCTGGGTTGGGGTCTGGGCCCGGGACTTGGGGTCTGGACCCTGGGTCTGTGCCTTTGGCCCTGGGGTCTGGGCCTTGGGGTCTGGGCCTTGGTGTCTGGGCCCTGGGTCTGGGCATTGGGGTCTGGGCCTTGGGGTCTGAGCCTTGGCCCAGGGTCTGGGCCTTGGGGTCTGGGCCTTGGGGTCTGGGCCCGGGGTCTGGGCCTTGGGGTCTGGGCCTTGGGGTCTGGGCCCTGGGGTCTGGGCCTTGTGATCTGGGCCTTGGGTCTCGGGGTCTGGGCTCTGGGTCTGGTCCCTGGGTCTGGGCCCTGGGTCTGGCCTGGGCCCTGGGTCTGGGCCTTGGGGTCTGGGCCTTGGGGTCTTGGGTTCTGGGCCTTGGGGTCTGGACCCAGGGTCTGGGCCCTGGGGTCTGGGCCTTGGGGTCTGGGCCTTGGTTTCTGGGCCCTGGGGTCTGGGACCTGGGGTCTGGGCCTTGGGGTCTGGGCCCTGGGTCTGGGACCAGGGTCTCGGCCTTGGGGTCTGGGCCTTGAGGTCTGGGCCTTGGGGTCTGGGCCTTGGGGTCTTGGCCATGGGGTCTGGGCCTTGGGGTCTGGGCCTTGGGGTCTGGGCATTGGGTCTGGGCCCTGGGGTCTGGGCCTTGGGGTCTGGCCCTGGGGTCTGGGCCTTGGGGTCTGGGCATTGGGTCTGGGGTCTGGGCCCTGGGGTCTGGGCCTTGGGGTCTGGCCCTGGGGTCTGGGCCTTGGGGTCTGGGCATTGGGTCTGGGGTCTGGGCCTTGGGGTCTGGGTCAGGGTCTGGGCCCGGGACTTAGGGTCTGGACCCTGGGTCTGGGTCTGGGCCTTGGGGTCTGGGCCTTGGGGTCTGGGCCTTGGGGTTTGAGCCTTGGCCCTGGGTCTGGGCCCAGGGTCTGGGCCCGGGGTCTGGGCCTTGGGGTCTGGGCCTTGGGGTCTGGGCCTTGGGGTCTGGGCCCTGGGGTCTGGGCCTTGTGATCTGGGCCTTGGGGTCTGGGCCTTGGGGTCTGGACCCTGGGTCTGGGCCTTGGCCCTGGGGTCTGGGCCTTGGGGTCTGGGCCTTGGGGTCTGGACCCTGGGTCTGGGCCTTGGGGTCTGGGCACTGGGGTCTAGGCCTTGGGGTCTGGGCCCTGGGTCTTGGGGTCTGGGCCTTGGGGTCTTGACCCTGGGTCTGGGCCTTGGGGTCTGGGCCTTTGGGTCTGGGCCCTGGGGTATGGGTTGGGCCTTGGTGTCTGGGCCCAGGGTCTGGGCCTTGGGGTCTGTGCCCAGGGTCTGGGCCTTGGGGTCTGGGCCCAGGGTCTGGGCCTTAGGGTCTGGGCCTTGGGGTCTGGGCCCTGGGACTGGGCCATGGGTCTGGGCCTTGGGGTCTGGGCCCTGGGTCTGGGCTTTGGGGTCTGGGCATTGGGTCTGGGCCCTGGGTCGGGGTCTGGGCCCGGGACTTGGGGTCTGGGCTGTGGCCCTGGGGTCTGGGCCTTGGGGTCTGGGCATTGGAGTCTGAGCCTTGGCCCTGGGTCTGGGCCTTTGGGTCTGGGCCTTGCCCTGGGTCTTGGGGTCTGGGCCTTGGGGTCTGAGCCTTGGGGTCTCGACCCTGGGTCTGGGCCTTGGGGTCTGGGCCTTGGGGTCTGATGCCCTGGGTCGGGCCTTGGGGTCTGGGCCCTGGGGTCTGGGCCTTGGGTCTGGGCCCTGGGGTCTGGGCCTTGGGTCTGGGCCCTGGGGTCTGGGCCCTGGGGTCTGGGCCCAGGGGTCTGGGCCCAGGGGTCTGGGCCCAGGGTCTAGGCCTTGAGGTCTGGGCCCTGGCTCACCACTCTGCTGTCTTCCTTCCTTCAGCTCTTCTTTTCTTCTCCTTTTCTTCTCTCTTCTTTTCTTCTATCTTCTTTTCTTCGGCTCTTCAGCCTGGGCCCTCCAGCTCAGGCACGCAGCTTCACTCCCAGTAATGTGCAGTGTGTATAAGCGTATCACAGAATCCACAGCAATAAAACTCACAGTAATGTGCGGTGTGTATGAACATATCACAGAATCCACAGCAATAAATCAAATAGTATCGGGCTGTATATGATGGCCTCTGGGTCTGGTCCCTGGGGTCTGGGACCTGAGTCTGGTCTGGTGCCTGAGTCTGGCCTGGGGTCTGGTCCCTGGGTCTGGGCTCTGGTCCCTTGGTCTGGGCCTTGGGGTCTGGTCCATGGGGCTGGGCCTTGGGGCCTGGTCCCTGGGGTCTGGACCCTGGGTCTGGGCCTTGGGGTCTGGTCCCTGGGTCTCAGGGTCTGGGCTCTGGGTCTGGTCCCTGGGTCTGTGCCCTGTGTCTGGCCTGGGCCCTGGGTCTGGGCCTTGTGGTCTGGGCCTTGGGGTTTGGGCCTTGGGTTCTGGGCCTTGGGGTCTGGGCCCAGGGTCTGGGCCCTGGAGTCTGGGCCTTGGAGTCTGGGCCTTGGAGTCTGGGCCTTGGGGTCTGGGCCCTGGGGTCTGGGCCTTGGGGTCTGGGCCCTGGGTCTGGACCTTGGGGTCTGGGTCCAGGGTCTGGGCCTTGGGGTCTGGGCCCTGGGCTTTGGGGTCTGGGCCCTGGGTCTGGGCCTTGGGGTCTGGGCCTTGGAGTCTGGGCACAGGGTCTGGGCCTTGGGGTCTGGGCCTTGGGGTCTGGGCCCTGGGGTCTGGGCCCGGGACTTGGGGTCTGGACCCTGGGGTCTGGGCCCATCGAATTCGATAGTTGATATCCATTTGATAGTTCATTTCAATTTCTATTGTATCGGATTCGTATCATATCGAACCATATCAAATCGAATCAAATTCGATAGTTGATATCCATTTTATAGTTCATTTCAATTTCGATAGTAGATATCCATTTGATAGTTCATTTCAAATTCTAAAGTTGATATCAATTATTCAAATTTTTCTTTTATGATGATGACTGTAACGGGGGGAGTAGCGCCCATTAGAGAATAGAGGAGTGTAGATCCTTAAGGACTGATAAATCTTTTTGACGTTTAAACACTGATTGGCATAGACAGAATTACACACTTGAAGCAGCAAGGATAAACCAAACACTGAGTTGCTACTAAGCACTAAAGGTTTCGAGACCGATAGTCTACTTGGTGAATTGCGCGGACTGCAGGGCAGTCAGGAAATGAGTTGCTTTAACGTTTGCTGATAATCGGGAGCAGGTCAGCGGTACCTTCAGATAGTCAGAGACAACACATACACCTCGGGGTCTGGCGTAAATACAGTAACGAGTATTGTTGCTGGTAAGCGCACACTGACCATGAGCATTAATAAGCAGTACCTTGCGATCGCAGATTTTATCAATATATATGACTGGAGAACATGAGCTCTCGGTTGGGTATAGGAACCTAATGAGGCCACCGACAAGATCCACCGCTGAGAAGGGACACTTCCCCAGTAATGTGTAAACACCCCAGCGGCAAGCATGGGGTTAAACCACCAAAACACCACACAGGCGATCGTAATCCAGCAGCAGGAGAATAGTCAAAATCAGGCCGGGTCAAATAACAGGAGCAGGGATCGTATCCAGAAAACAGGTTGGCAACAGAGAGACAATATAAACAAATGGTTAGTGATGTGGGAATCAGACTCCATGACAGGGCGACGAGGCAACTCCTCGTGCCCTGTTTTAAACCCGGCGGCTCCTCGTGACCATGCTAGGCCCCGCCCCCTTGGACGCCGCTCAGGCATTCCCCAGTGCTGGCAGCCGGCCAGCTCCTGGCACAGAACCTTGCCCAGACCCCCAGGCATCGCAGCAGGGGCTGAGGACATGACAATGACACAGTGTAAAATGAAAATAATTTGTTATATACCATTTCGTTTCGTTATGGTATCGTGTCGATTCATTACTCGGAAGTACTTCCGAATCCGAATTATCAAATTTCGTTCCGAATTCCGAATTTTTCCGAAACAAATTCCCATCTCTAATTTAAACTCTCTGCAAGAGTAAAGCTTTCTTTCTGAATGCAAAACCTAAATCCCAGGTTGCAGACAGATACAGGGCTTCTACTGGCCTCGTACACATGGAGCTGTAAGGAACATTTCCTATCCACGATCTATAAATTTAACAGTTAACTTTCATTATCCCCTTTTTTAATGTACATCAGATTAAAGCCTCAATCTCTGTGTTACTTAGTCTACAATGTATTTGAGCTCTAATCCGCTTAATACTAACTATTTTCTCTATTTCAGACCTCACCTCTAAACTTCCATCTTGCAAAATGGGCCAAGAGCTGTCACAACCCTCTGGATATTATTATAATATGACCAGTGGACGTCCCTGGTATGTTTGGGGCAGCACTTCCCTAAGCCAGACGATGCCCGCGCCTGTCTACGTGGCAGAGATATCTACATGATTGGCGACTCCACCCTACGGCAATGGTTTGAGTACCTGGAAAAGTTCATCCCATGTGAGTAACATTGAAGTATTATTCATGATAAGAGGTGTGTGGGGCATGTGTGATGTAGCACATCAGGGTCCTCAAACTGCACCCCCTCCCCCCCCAGATGTTTCTGAACTAGACATGTGGGAATCGTTTTGTTACAGAAAAAAAAAAATGGGACAAATTTTTGTGATTCAGAGATTCGGATGTATCAAAATATCTGGATCACAATAGAATGAATTTCAAATAATCCAAAAGTAATTCTAACGACAACAATGAATTAATTTGGATTCATTAGTTTCAATTGGATGGCGTGATGCGATAGTTTTGGCTTTTTTTCAACCCCTTCACTACAAAGCGATTTTTGTTGAATTTTTTTTTATCACAACGTTTATTTGCAAAGATAACAATTAAACATAGGGTAAAATAGGAAATGTTGTTCTATGTGTTAATGTAAATTTGCTCTTTTTTTTTTCATGTATTTCGTTTATCCTTTCCAGAAATATTCTTGGAATGAAAGGATCTAGTTGGCGTCCCTTATCTTACACAATGTCACACGGGGTCTGTAATATCAACATACAGGCAAAAATGGCCTTTGTGTCAGATACAGTAAATGTGATGCAGACATATAATAAAATGGTGAGATCTCCTGTTTATGGGGATTTGTAGTGATCAGAATGAGATTATTAGCAATGTAATATCTGTATGTGCTGCATAAGGCCTGTGTATGGCAATTACAGAAACACCTTGTATCTGTATGTGCTGCATAATGCCTGTGTATGGCAATTACAGTAACACCTTGTATCTGTATGTGCTGCATAATGCCTGTGTATGGCAATTACAGAAACACCTTGTATCTGTATGTGTTGCATAATGCCTGTGTATGGCAATTACCGCATGTGCTGCATAATACCTGTGTATGGCAATTACAGCAACACCTTGTATCTGTATGTGCTGCATAATGCCTGTGTATGGCAATTACCGCATGTGCTGCATAATACCTGTGTATGGCAATTACAGCAACACCTTGTATCTGTATGTGCTGCATAATGCCAGTGTATGGGAATCACAGCAACACCTTGTATCTGTATGTGCTGCATAATGCCTGTGTATGGCAATTACAGCAACACCTTGTATCTGTACTGTATAGGGATTTTCATTAATTATAACCCCCTGAATCGTATCCCTGTACAGCAGTGAGTGACACCGCTCTCCCTGTATTCTGCCCTCTCCCTGGCTGCTGTAATGCTCCAGTATGTGTGTGAACTTTTTGTTACAGTGAGGTTTTGAGGCTGCTATATGCTACTTGTTTTTATCTCACTCTTGGGTAACTGGAGAGAGATAAAACATAAGATATTGTTTCTCCACAGGGGGCACACGAATCATGCTTTAAAAAGGTGTGAAAATTGGGTTTTGATGCGCTAATGAGTGCTTTTAATGTATTACAATGCAAAATCGAGTTATCTCAGCTTTGGGAGTAAATGGGTTAAAGGTTGAACCATCTGAATCGAAGTAAGACATAATGATTCATCGTAATTGATTGTTACCCATACGTTCATATTCTAGTGACTGCAGCATGATGGTCTTTTCCTTTTAAACACAAGCCACTTGTCAGGGGTGGCACCTGGCATACGCCATGGTGGGACCCAGTTCAGGGGGTCTGAGCCTTTAGCGCGGGGATACGCTGATGGTTCCTTGGAGTAGGCTGGCAGATACAGGGAAGAATCCATGACGCGGTACATGAGGGTATTCAGAGAGAGTGGTCAGGACGGTCTGTGGATCAATAGCTGGCGGCAAGGAGGCAGAGTCAGTGGGTAAAGCATGGTCTGGTACACGGTATCAGCAGAATCACAGTTGTAGGTCAAAACAGTACAGCGTTAGACTTGTAATGCAAAGCCATCTTGCTTTGGCTGGTTTGACCTTTTATTAGCAGACAGGAGGGTGTGGTGTGTGTTTGGTGTTTCACTGTGATTAACCCCTTTCAGTGCTGGTTAGGAATGAGGGCAGCACTTTACAGGTATAGTGCACGTGCAGGCACTGATCCCTGACACCACTAATTATCCAAAGGCGTTCAAAGGGAGAGCCAACCTCCCGGCTCTATATAGTGTGAGTGACCTTCCATCCACCTCTGTGTTATTATAATAGTATTATGCTATGTTATTTTTCTCTTTATTTCTTGAGGCTAGTCTTCGTTAGGGACATAAAAATATAAGGTTTATTCAGGGGAGCGTTTTGAGAAAAATCTTTAGAGTGTCTGTTTTTATTGTATTGCAGGGAAAGTTATTATATACTTATTCCTGCATTTTTAATCCCTTAGGGACCGGTCGGTTTTACCATTGTCTGTCCAAAAATACCCTCTGCTGTTCTTACGTTTCTGCACTGTTTGTATTTTAGCTCTAATTTTCCTCTTACTCGTTTATGGAACCCACACATATTATATACTGTTCTTCTCAACATTAAATGGACTTTCTAAATATACCATTATTTTCATCATATTGTATAATTTAGTATTAAAAAAATTATGAAATATGAAGAAATTAAAAAAACACACTTTTTCGAACTTTGATTCCTAAAACCGCAAAAAAAGACCCCAGCTAAAGCTAGGGTCAGACGAGCGTGTTTTCTACGAACTGTGCGCCCGTGCAGTACGGACACACTTTTTGACGTAAGACGCAGTAGTGGCCACACAGTCCATTTTTGTGACTGACGTTATTTTTGACGGATGTAGGAGGGAAAATAAATTAAAATGAAAAAACATTTTGTCTGTCAAAAATGCTGGATGTATAAATGCAGTCCGTCTGACCACGTTCCACACAAAGCTATGCGGACGTGGCGCACTCCGCACGTCTGTCCTAGCGGTTCAACGTTCTTGCAATCCTACGTTTGTTTGCCGCGTCCGTAGTGCGTCCGCACTTCCGTGCGGACGTACTTCGTGTGTGGGCCTTCATTGGTCATGATTATCTGCTACCACGGTGTGTGGGCCTTCATTGGTCATGATTATCTGCTACCACGGACGTACCAAAGTGCGGCTACACGGACGTTAACACTGCATTCATCTGACCCCAGCCTAGAAAGTTTCTAAATTTTGTCCCGAGTTTAGAAATACCCAATTTTTACATGTTTTTGCTTTGTAACCCCTTCACTGCTGAGCCATTTCACCTCTGTGCGCTGAGCTCATTTTGACCGTTTTATGCTCATTATGTTTAAACACGATTTGAAGTCTTATCTTTTCGCATTTTTTTTTCTTTCTAATTTATTTATTTTTATACACCAAACATGGTCATGTTTGGTATCATTGGAAAGGCCATGCTCCAAAGAACCCCCCCCTTTCTCCACTTGGCAGCTAGGGCGTTAACTGCCCAACTGACATCATTGCACAAATGACAATGGTGTCATTGGGCGGAGGAGGCCCTGGAGGCTTGGCTGACATCCAAGATGTTGTCCACCTCTGTGAGAGGACCGTGATCCGGCGCCGATTGTTCTGAATCGTAATTCGGCACATAAGCAGTTAAAGAGGGGCATCACTTGAAAGGGCAGACTGTGCCCCTTCCAGTGATGCTCCTCTTTTTTGAAAACTCCTTGTCGATTGGGAGGTAAAGGGGTCCAAAATGCTGGGGGGCCCCTAAAACTGACATCATCACGCCTGGTGGTGACATGAGGGCAACAGCCAGGGTCTTTAAAACCAGAGGTCTGATTTTTCCAGGACATAGAAACATAGAAACATAGAAAAATGTCGGCAGATAAGAACCTTTCAGCCCATCTAGTCTGCCCAATTACATGGATACTTAACCTGGATTTATCTTTTGTTTAGGATAGCCTTATGCCTATCCCATGCTTGCTTAAATTCAATTACTGTTTTGGCCTCTACCACTTCTACTGGAAGACTGTTCCATGTATCCACCACCGCTCAGTAAAATAATGTTTCCTGATGTTACTTTTAAACTTTGCCCCTCTAATCTAAGACTATGTCCTCTTGTTTTGCTACTTTGTTTCCTTTTAAATATACTCCCTTCCTCTACCTTGTGGATTCCCTTTACGTATTTAAATGTTTCTATCATATCTCCTCTGTCTCGTCTTTTTCCAAGCTGTACATGTTAAGATCATTAAGCCTTTCTTGTAACTTTTCTCCTTCAAGCCGTACACCATTTTAGTAGCCCTTCTCTGAACTCTCTCTAAGATGTCTATATCCTTCTGGAGATACGGTCTCCAGTACTGCACACAGTACTCCAAGTGAGGTCTCACCAGTGCTCTGTACAGTGGCATGAGCACTTCCCTTTTCCTACTGCTAATACCTCTCCCTACACAACCAAGCATTCTGCCAGCATTTCCTGCTGCTCTATTACATTGACTACTTACCCTTAGATCCTCTGAAATAATGACCCCTAAATCCCAACCCTCAGATGTTGAGGTTAGGACTGTATCAAATATTCTATATTCAGCCCTTGGGTTTTTACATCCCAGGTGCATTATCTTGCACTTATGCACGTTAAAACTCAATTGCCACAACTCCGACCATTTTTTTAGTTTACCTAAATCATTTGTCATTTGGCTGATCCCTCCAGGAACGTCAACCCTGTTGCAAATCTTTGTGTCATCAGCAAAAAGACATACTTTTCCATTAATACCTTCTGCAATATCACTAATAAAAATATTAAAGAGAATGGGTCCAAGTACTGACCCCTGAGGTACCCCACTGGTAACAAGACCTTGCGCCGAATAAACTCCATTTACCACAACCCTCTGTTGCCTGTCACTCAGCCACTGCCTAATCCATTCAACAATATTGGAATCCAAACTCAAAGATTGCAATTTATTGATAAGCCTTCTATGCGGAACAGTATCAAAAGCCTTACTGAAATCTAAATAAGCAATGTCTACTGCACCACCTGTGTCTATTATTTTTGTTACCCAATCAAAAAAATCAATAAGATTAGTTTGGCATGATCTCCCTGAGGTAAACCCATGTTGGTTTTGATCCTGTAATCTATGTGTTTTTAGATGTTCAACAATCCTTTCCTTTAACATGGTTTCCATTAATTTCCCCACTACTGACGTAAGACTAACTGGCCTATAGTTCCCCGATTCCTCACTACTACCCTTCTTGTAAATGGGCACAACATTTGCTAATTTCCAGTCTTCTGGGACGACTCCTGTTAGCAAGGATTGGTTAAATAAATCTGTTAACGGTTTTGCTATTACATCACTGAGCTCTTTTAATAATTTAGGATGGATCCCATCAGGCCCCATTGACTTATTTGTCTTTACTTTAGACAGCTGCTTTAGAACCTCCTCCTCTGTAAACTCATATGTAAATGTCTCTTCCTTATACGTCATTGGTCCCCAAGAGTTAAAGGGACACGACCACTTACATAAGCTGTAACTAGATTACTTGTGCATCACAACACATTACACAGCCACATTATAAAACCCATTATAAAATGCATGCTGCTGTTTTCTTTCTTTGTTTAAAGCAATTGCATGAAAAAAGAAAATAAAGTTAGGTTTTTTATCTCCGGTTTACATTTTGTGTATTTTTCCTATGATGCAACATTTACCAAAATCTGTGCAAAAATGTTACTTTACTTCTTCTGTGGTTTAGCTTCTACAGTATTTAACAATTAATGAGGTGGAGGATGGAATGTTTAGATAAGGCTATTGTTCTCCAGGCTACATGAGATAACAGCTGGCAGCTGAATGAAAAATGACAGGGAGCTTAAAAGACTTCTAATCTACCCCCTGGTGAAATTAATTTTGTTTCACTGTTTAATTTGACTCAAATACTAAATATGTGACACAGCTTAATATTTAACCCTAGATTGTCTTTTAACAGCAAAATTTTATTAATTGGGGTTTCATTTAGTGATCCGAAATTCAAATTGATATCAGTTATCGAATTGATATATGAAATTCGAATTGATACGAAATTTTTAATCGAAATACAACGAAATACGAAATTAGTTACAAAATTCCCAAAACTAAATTATTTAAAAACGAATCAAAACTAAACGAAACAACTTTTTCAGCCATGCACATCCCTGATAGATAGATATGGGATAGATAGATATGGGATAGATAGATATGGGATAGAAAGCTATACGAACAAATATATATAGATTAAAGAAAATTTCAAGGAAACAAGTAAAATCAAATGAAGACAAACTCATGGATGTGAAATAATCTTATAAATGAAATCAGGGGGAAAGTACATACCTGTAGAAACAGCATGGACAGCAAGAGCAATGACATTTGTTACCATAGAATATTCTGAAGAAAAAGACTTACATTCATCAGATTTGAATCGACCATTGGGTAAAACTAGTCAAATGTCCTGTGCCCTGGAAAACTGAAATGTGTTATGGGCCGATTGGGAAGGTCAACAGATCTCCTGAACCTGTTAATAAATTGTCAATTGTAAGGGAAGTTGGAGAGATCAAAGGTATGAAAGGTACAGCCCACAGACAACTGCCCAATAGGGTCCAAGATTTCATTGTTAATTCTAATGTCCTAATCAGTTTTCTATGGGTCCTAATCAGTTTTCTATGGGCCCTATTACATTCGTCATGCAAACGTTAACGCATGCGCAAAAACGCATTAACGCGAGGGGCAAAACCCTTTGCGCTGAATGTCGTATTACAATCTCAGCACAACAAACGCGCGTATACGTCTACCGCAGGTGAACCTGCGCGAGTTTACTGTACTTTGCACGTCCTATACTTAGCATTATGAGCGCAAATGCGTATGTGCGCTGGTATGCGGATGGTATTACAATCTATGCGCAGTTTGTAACGCACAGCCTTTGCGCACATAATTTTAGCAGCTCCTGAAAGCTGGTGTTAATGGCAAATCTGACGGACCTGGCCGAAACCAAATACACCAGCCCAAAAAAAAAAATACAGCATAGTATAGTTACGCATTCTAAACATACCAAACCAATAAATTTGAGAAGTTGTGTGTGTCTTGTTTTTTTTGATACAGCATATATGCGCAGATTGAATTTGACAGGCGCAAAAACTTAACGTGAGACAATTGTGGTTCTTAATTCTGATTGGCTGAATCGCGTGAAAAAAACAGTCCGCACACTGATTTCTGCACGCAACGTTACTGCGCGAGCGTTTTTGCGCGTCCGTTTTACGCGCGTTATTTTTGGACAGATGAAAAATGCGCGAGGATTGTAATACCACCGTTGATTTACGCGCGTTAACGTTTGACGCTTCACGCAAAAATTCACGGATTTACCGTGCATTTTTGCGTGAAGAATGTAATAGGGCCCTATGTGTCTAGAAATATCACGGGGACGTAGAAGCCAAAAAGATTCATGCTGTTGAAACAGAGAAGTGTTGGGAAACACAAGTGAGATAACACTGCTTTAGTAGGACGAATGAATAACATATTTCTTTTGTCTTTTTAGCTCTCAAGAGGATAGATCTTCATGCCAGTCACGTGCTCGGGCCTTTACTGGCAGTAGATCCAGACTATGGAGTAGCAATGCGCTATAGGGCTCATGGCCTGCCCCTGAAGACCGCTAAGACCTTGCTGTCTAACCTGCAATATGACACTTCTCAAATTGCTCAGATAGTTGGTGGACCATACACCGTGGTGGTTATAACGCTCTGGGCCCACTTCACCTCCTACCCACTTGATGTCTATTTGCAGAGGTTGGCTCGGGTTCATCGAGCAGTTGTATCACTCTTAACTCGGAGCCCAGATACCACCGTGCTCATCAAATCTGCCAACACCGGATACAAAATGGTGTATAGTAGTGACTGGTTGTCCCTTCAGTTGGATGTTTTGATGAGAGCGGCCTTCAAAGGGATGGCCGTTACCATTCTAGATGTCTGGGACATGACCTCCTGCCATTACCTACCTGATGATATTCACCCGGGACCACCTGTCATCAGGAATGAAGTGGATCTCATGCTATCTTATATTTGTCCGAAATGATTTGTGGTGATAGTGTGCTAACGTAATGAGAATGACTGCTGCACTGTGAGGGAAACCGAGGCATGATACGAAAGACTACACATACGCATTATGACACATGGTGGGTGCTGGTATGGCCTTGGGAGATTTTGCAGGCAAGTGGTTTGTTATGGAAGTTTATTCTGCTGTTGGGAGAGAGCATTGGTCTCTTAGCTGTCTTTACGTAGGACCTAGTGGTGACTCTAGGAACAATTTATGGGGGGCCACATAAGATACCGTCAAAACAGGGGGGCACTTTTAATTTCACCACTAAATCATACCACTGAAAACTAAATAAATATATATAAATAAGATTCCAAGATACCAGAGTAATGTGATGCAATGATACCTTTTTGTTGTACTCTCCTGATACATAAATTCAATATTGAATGCACCGCAATTTGGTGGTTTCCCCCGACGTCCAATAACTGCTTTAGTGACTCCAGGTTTTGCAAATTAACGTGAACGTTTGCTAAATAGGGAGCTCGTCATATTTTCAGTGATATGGAATCACTGAAAAACAAAGGGTCTAAAGGTGAATAGACTCTTTAGTTTCTAACTTCCATAAAATGCCATAAAACCAGGGAAATACAATAAAAATAACAGTGTGGCATGTAGCCTACCCTTTAACCCCAAAAATACCATTAATCAAGGGAAAAAATATAATGTACACTGGGAAGCATGAAGCCTACCCATTAAACCCTAAAATGCCAATAATCAAGGGAAAACATTAAATAAATACACTGTGAGGCATGTAGCCTACCCATTAACCTTTAAAATGCCAGTAATCAAGTAAAAAAAATAAATGTGTACACTGTGAAGCATGAAGTCTACCCATTAACCTCTAAAATGCCATTAATCAAGGAAAAATAAAATGTTTACCTTGAGTGATATCTGCCCATTAACCCTTAATATACAACTAAACCAAGGGGAAAACAAAATGAATACACAATGTGATATATATTTTGACTGTTAACACCTTTACTGCTGAGCCATTTCAACCCTGTGAAAAAAAAGAAAGTTACATAGAAACATAGAATATGTCGGCAGATAAGAACCTTTCGGCCCATCTAGTCTTCCCAATTACATGGATACTTTCCCTGGATTTATCTTTTATTTAGTATAGCCTTATGCCTATCCTATGCCTGATTAAACTCAATCATTGTTTTGGCGTCTACCACTTCTACTGGAAGGCTGTTCCATGTATCCACCACCCTCTCAGTAAAATAATACAAACTGATTTTACTTTTAAACCTTTGCCCCTCTAATCTAAGACTATCAGGGTAATTCAGAGAGAGACGATCTGGCCCCGAAAAGGCAACAAACAGTGAATTTCCCCGTGCGGTGCCATTTCGTGGCCATTCACGAAGCAGGCAGTTCGCCAAATTTTGGCGAATTGCCGGGAAGCATAGTGCCTGTTTGGACAGCAGTGAAATCCCTATAGAGAAGCAATGGTTAATCTATTTCTCAAAGACGTTGGTTCGACAAACATCTCTACGAATCTTCTGGGGACTTTTAAAAGCTGAAATATCCAAGGAAGCGCTACCTAATGCAAGTAAGGTTTTCTGTGGAAGTCCCATTTTATTTCAAGAACTGTGTTTGCACGTTTCATTATATTTTGTATGTCTTGTTTATGTGATATTGGCACTAGACATGTGCACAGCACAAAATTTCGTTTTGAACTAATGGATTAGTCCTAAAATGCAATTTATTTAGTTGCTAAAGAAATTCGTTTTCAGTTCTTTAGTATGAAAACTAATTTCATTCATCCGAAAACCAATGGATACAATTACTATTGTAGTGGCTCCTCAGAGGGCTGAGATCGCTGCTTGTTACAGTATCTCTCACTCTCAGCACAATGTGGGCCATATTACCATATTACATAGTTGGTGCTAACTTAACCAGAGCTGTTGTAAACTTCCCAGAGCCATTATAGCCTATGGAGGTTTTCAGTTTACAACAGCTCTGGTTAAGTTAGCACCAACATTGTAATACTGCCCCGTGTCAGGCAAAGCTGTTACAGTAACTGACTGCTGCTCATCACAGCGCTCAGAGTTTCAGTAAAACTAGTAAATAATATTTTTATATATAAGAGGTTAGAACAATATTATTTCCTTGTTTTACTGAAACTCTGAGCGCTGTTACAGTCAGTTACTGTAATAGCTGAGCCTGATACATTGTACTGAGAGATAATGTAACAAGCAGCCGATCTCAGCGCTCACAACCACTGGATTTAAAGGGCTGAAAAAAAAAAGATCCTCTCTGTATAATGTTTAGAACATCCTCCTGCATTAATTAATACCCCTCTCTGTATAATGTATACAACATCCACCTGCATTAATTAATGTCCCTCTCTGTATAGAACATCCTCCTCAATTTATACCTTTCTCTGTATAATGTATATAACATCCTCCTGCATTAATACCCCTCTCTGTATAATGTATAGAACATCCTCCTGCATTAATTAATGCCCCTCTCTGTATAGAACATCCTACTGCATTGGCATGTGGAGGGTGCAGAACTTTGGATGCTGCGATGTTGCACTCTTCATTGCTGGTCTCCTTCACTCATCAATGTAATATCACAAAAAAGACTGAAACTAAAATGTAGTGCATTTTATTTTAGTTTCTTTCGTTTTTGTACTGAGCAGTTTCGTTTCTCTTGAGTCATACGAAAACTAAATTATCCCAAAATTCGGACTAAATCGTTTTAGTACTAAAACGAATGCACATGTCTAATTGGCACTGTGTAAAGTTTTATTTTTGTCGTTTCCCATTAAAACT
This sequence comes from Leptobrachium leishanense, assembly GCA_009667805.1. NCBI lineage: Eukaryota > Metazoa > Chordata > Amphibia > Anura > Megophryidae > Leptobrachium > Leptobrachium leishanense. Next base: position 122,211 of record RXON01000625.1, read on the forward strand.
TTGTAACCTAGTACTGTCTTTGCTCTAGATAATTTGCGCTTCTCGTATAGCTTGGCTTAGCGTTACCGTAGAATTTAACATTTGGTAGATATATTAGCTGAATATGTTTAGTCTCCTGGATTGGGGTGATATACAGCTAAAGGGGTTTCGAAAGTGCCCTATTACTTTCGTGCTGGCAGCATATAGTTAGAAGGGTGTGTACGGTTTAGCGGGGTTAGGTTGGCATAACTTGGGGCCCTGAGCAGGTAGAGTTAGTAAATCCAGAGTCTTGGAGCTATTAACCCCTTCACTCTCCCGCCGCACGTGACGACTGGGTATGTAGCGGTTGGTCGTCACAAACTGGTCGTCTAACCCAGAACATACTTCAAATCTCAATGGTAATCTTCCTGGTAAAATACTTTGAAATTAAATCAATAAATATTCACAGAACACCAAACAGCAGTGAAGTGCCCTGATGTTCGGTGTTTTCATTTGGCAGGTTTAATTACTGTGGGCCCTATTACACTCTTCACGCAAAAATTAACGCGTGCGCAAAAACGCATTAACGCGAGGGGCAAAACCCTTTTTTTGCTGAACGTCGTATTACAATGGCCGCGCAACAAAATGCGCGTTAACGTCTAACGCGGGTGAACCCTTTGCGAGCGTAATGTACTGCGCGCGTCCTATACTTAACATTGTGAGCGCAAATGCGTTTGTGTGCTGGTACGCGGATGGTATTACAATCTATGCGCAAAATTTAACGGACAACGTTTGCACGCATATTTTTAACGTCTTTGAAAAGCTGGTGGTATGGTAACAGCAAATCTGAACGTCCTGGCTGAACCCAAATACATCAGCCCAAAACAAAATACGCAGCAACGTATAGTTACACATTCTACGCATACCCAAAAAATAAAATAAAGTTGCGTTTTTTTTTTCTTCTATTGCTGCAGCATGTATACGCAGATTGACTTTGACAGGCGCAAAAACCTAACGTGAGATAATTGTGGTTCTTAATTCTGATTGGCTGAATCACGTGAAAAAACAGTCTACACACCGATTTCTGCACACAACGTTACGGTACGCGCGTTATTTTTTGACGGATGAAAATATGCGTGAGGATTGTAATACCAGCGTTGATTTACGCGCGCTAATGTTTAACGCTGTGCACAAAAATTTACGCACTGCGCGAGAGTTTTTGCGTTAAGAATGTAATAGGGCCCAGTGAGTTTTATTGCTGTGGAACTTTGTGATACGCTCATACACATCGCACATTGCTGTGAGTTTTAATGCTGAGGAGCTCTGTGATACGCTCATATACACCGCACATTGCTGTGAGTTTTATTGCTGTGGAGCTCTGTAATGTGCAGTGTGTAGTATTATTATTATCTTCATTTGTATAGCGCCAACAGTTTTCGCAGCACTTTACAATAACCAAATGGAACGAGATACATATAAACGGACATATGATGGAAACAAACACAGAATAGACAAGTATCTGGCGCCCCCTAATGGATATAGTTAAACAATGCTGTTTGTACACAAACTATTCATAAGTCCAAAGGACATAAAGCATTAAATTGCAGTTTAAAAAGTCAGCAGCAGATGGTTCACACACTGATAGTTCACCTCCAACCACCAGAAAGAGTCAATAATGGAAAAATGTGGTGACAGTCCGCGCTTCCCTCTTTTTTTTCTCTTCCCTTTCCTTTTCTCCCCCTAAAATCTTGGTCGAGGATCTTCTTTAAGCAGTTAATTGCTTTCTTTTATGCAGTCCTCAATTCTCAAGATATATGGGGATAGAAATGAGAAACATAGTGTGATCCATAAAGACACATCCAAGTCCCCAAAATACAATAGTTCAACTCACATTTGGAGGTGTCATAAATCAGACACTAGATGTATGCATTCTAGTGTCTGATTTATGACACCTCCAAATGTTGAGTTGAACTATTGTTTTTGGGGACTTGGATGTGTCTTTATGGATCACACTATGTTTCTCATTTCTATCCCCATATATCTTGAGAATTGAGGACTGCATAAAAGAAAGCAATTAACTGCTTAAAGAAGATCCTCGACCAAGATTTTAGGGGGAGAAAAGGAAAGGGAAGAGAAAAAAAAGAGGGAAGCGCGGACTGTCACCACATTTTTCCATATGATGGAAACAAGCTCATAGGAGCTTACAATCTAGAGGGATTGGGGTTGAGGAAGACAAGAGGAATTTTACTAGCTAGCAGGATCATTAGTGCCAGTGGTTTGGGAATGGTGGGGCCATAGAAGCAGCTTGAATCATGTGTGAGTAGGTGAGCAGAGGGAGGAGTGATGTGGTACGCTAATCTGAAGATATGGGTTTTGAGGGATTTCTTGAAGGCCTGAAGATCAGGGTAGAGTTTGATAGGGCGAGGTAAATCATTCCACAGGACGGGTGCTGCCCTTAAAGTCTTGGAGGGGAGAGTTGGCCCTGTGGGTGTAGACAGCTGACAGGTGGAGACGAGCCGTGTTTGTGTATGTAACAAAGACATATAGAGAGGAGTTAGGTTATTGAGCGATTTGAACGTGAGCATCAGTATTTTAAACTGTATCCTGGAACATACAGGAAGCCAATAGAGGGACCAGCAGAGTGGGGAGGTACGCGAGGTGCGTTAGAGAAAAATAAGCATGAACCCTGCAATCATTACAGATTGCAAAGGGGCAATACGGGAGTTGGGGAGGCCAATAAGGAGCGAGTTACAGTAGTCAAGTCGTGAATAGGGATGAGCTGTTCGGTTCGATGTGTTCGGAGTTCGATTCGAACATCGCCATTTCATATGTTCGCGAACTTCGAACATTTCCGCGTGTTCACCGCATGTTCTCCCACAATGCACCACAATGGACCACAATGCACTTTTCCACTGGCCTGAAGCTTGTAATTGGCTACAGCCTGCAACTGACCACAGTTTAGGTGCAAGACAGGTGCAAGACTATGCCAACCACGGCTCAGAGTCCTGATTGGGCAAATTTTGCCCAATCATGGGCTCACAGAGCTAAGTCCCGCAGCACACTATATAAGGCGTCCCTTGCAGCCCCAGCACGTGTTTTTTGAGAGGAGATTGTTAGTGTTTGTTCTCACTGCCAGTCTGCCAACAGCTATTGGGGGGGGTCTCATTTCTACAAAATATCTGGGAATTGTTCTAATCTTTGTGTTCTCACTGCCACCAGCAATTTTGGGGGTCAGTCATTTATACAAAATATCTGGGAATCACTGTAATCTTTGTGTTCTCACTGCCACCAACTATTTTGGGGGTCAGTCATTTATACAAAATATCTGGGAATTGTGGTAATCTGTGTGTTCTCACTGCCAACAACTATTTTGGGGGTCAGTCATTTCTACAAAATATCTGTGAATTGTGGTAATCTTTGTGTTCTCACTGCCACCAACTATTTTGGAGGTCTCATTTCTACAAAATATCTGTGAATTGTTATAATCTTTGTGTTCTCACTGCCAGCAGCAATCATGGGGGTCTCATTTCTACAAAATATCTGGGAATTGTGGTAATCTGTGTGTTCTCACTGCCAGTCTGCCACCAGCAATTTTGGGGGTCAGTCATTTATACTAAATATCTAGGAATTGTTGTAATCTTTGTGTTCTTACTGCCACCAGCAATTGTGGGGGTCTAATTTCTACAAAATATCTGGGAATTGTTCTAATCTTTGTGTTCTCACTGCCAACAACTATTTTGGGGGTCAGTCATTTCTACAAAATATCTGGGAATTGTTCTAATCTTTGTGTTCTCACTGCCACCCATCAGGGGGTCTCACTGACTTATAGGAGGTTTCTGAGAATTGTTATCTGTGTCTTCTCACTGCCAGCTATCAGGGGGTCCCACTGAGTTATACCAGAGTTCTGGAAATCTTTAATCTTTATACCAGAGTTGAATCAGAGTTCAGAAGCATATCTCCAATTTTTATAACAGAGTTGAATCAGAGTTCTGTATATCTTTAATCTATATATGACTCACGATGTCAGAAAGACCAAAAAGGACAGGCAGACGCTCCCAGACATAGATAAGAGGCAAGCAGCCTCTGTGTTGGGAGGCTGTGCCTCTGGTCGTCGTGGACGTGGTGCATCCTCTGCAGGGGCACGCTTGTCCTTTCTAACTGGTGCTGGCCGTCTTAAGCAGCAGCAACATACAGAGGATTTGGTCGATTGGCTAACCAGGCCATCCTCATCCTCCCAGTCCTCTGCCAGCCAGGCTTGTAGTGCTTTACAGTCCACCTCAGCTGCCAAAGCATCTAATGCAGCCTCCATGTCCACAGCTACTCTGCTATAGCCTCGCTATCACAGACTGAGGAGTCAGCTGAATTGTTTGACTACAATGACAGTGACATGCTGCGGATCTTGAGGATGTACAGCAACTACAGTGCTCTGATTCAATCTCTGAGGTTGAGGAAGGGAGTATAATCAACCTAGAGGAAGGGGGTGCCAGTGATGCCACACAAATAACTGCACTCATGTTGCCCCAGCAGCTGCTGCATACTGCCAAGTTGGCTCCAGTGACGAGGAGATAGGGGGTGATGACAATGATGATGAGGTCACTGACTCCACCTGGGTGCCTGATTGAACAGAGGAGTCAAGTGAGGAGGAGGCACAACAAACACGAGGCACAACGTCCTCTATGACCAACCGTAGCACTAGCCAGTCCAAGGCATCAGATGTCAGAGCTGCTCAGGTGCAGAACGCTGTTGTCTCAAAGCACACATCCAGGAACTCTGTTGTCTGGGAGTTCTTTAAGAAATGTGCAGCAGACCGAACCATTGCTAATTGTAAACTATGTCAGATGAGGATCAAGCGTGGGAAAGACAACGGACGCTTGGGTACCACGTGCATGAGGTGACATATGACCACCTGCCACGCATCCCGTTGGCACAAAACTTTGAATAGGTCCTCCTCACCTGTCTCTACCCCCACTATATGTCCTGCCATGTCATTGACTCCAACCTCCACTGACAGGGATGATGCTACAGTAATGGATGTACCAGGTCCTTCCTCACAATGTGACAGCATCCCATCAGCTGAAGATTTACGCAGTCAGATTACGTTGCCCCAGCTGCTGCAGTGTAAGAAAAAATATAGTCCCAACCATCCCCAAGCACAGCGTCTAAATGCCAGCTTAGCAAACTTACTTGCATTACAGCTGCTGCCTTTCCAGCTGGTGGACTCAGCTTCCTTCCGTGAATTTGCTATACCACAATGTGCTGAATGCGCTGTACCACAGTGGCAGGTTCCAGAACGCCATTTATTTTCATGGAAGGCCATTCCAGCACTATACCAGCACGTGGAAGGCAATGTTATGGAGTAGTTGGGAAAGGCAGTCAGCAGCAAGGTGCATGTGACTTTAGACACGTGGTCCAGCAAGCATGGACAGGGCCGTTACATTTCCTTCACGGCACACTGGTTAACTCTGATTGCAGCTGGGAGGGATCCAAGACGGGGCTCTGTGCTGGAGCTTGTTCATCCACCACGCCTCCAGAAAGCTGCTTGTATGAGGTCTGTCTGCTCCACCACCACCACCTCTCCCTCTTCCTCCTCCTTCTCTGTCTCTGGCGAAGTGGCAGTTAAACCGACGCGTGACAGGGGCTACGCAATGGCTCAAGCAAAAAGATGCCATACTGTGCTCTGGTTTGTTTAGGGGACAGGAGCCACACCGGGCCAGAAATTCTGTCAGCTTTGCAGGGGCAGGTGCAGAGATGGTTAACACCACGCCAGCTTCAGCTGGGAATGGTCATCTGTGATAATGGCAGCAACCTTCTCTCTGCCCTACACCAGGGTAAGTTGACGCATGTACCATGCCTAGCACACGTCCTAAATCTGGTGGTACAGCGTTTCCTAACCAGGTACCCAGGGCTGGCAGAGCTTCTCAGCCAGGCCAGAAAAGTCTGCAGCCACTTCAGAAGGTCATTCCCAGCAAGTGTTCGCCTGGCAGAAATTCAAAGAGAATTCCACCTTCCCACAAACCGTCTGATCTGTGACATGCCCACCAGGTGGAACTCGACATTAGCAATGCTGCAGCGTCTGCACAAGCAGCAGAGGGCCATCAACGAGTACCTGTGTGAGTATGGCACAAGGACAGGTTCAGGTCAACTTGGTTCCCCCCCGCAGTGGCTGATAATCAAGGATGCATGCACTGTACTGTCACCATTTGAGGAGGCAACGAGGATGGTGAGCAGGGACAGTGCATGCATCAGTGACACAATTCCTTTAGTGTTCCTGCTGGAGCACACTCTGTGGGGAATTATAGATGTGGCTCTAGAGGCAGAGCAGCGGGAGGAAGAGGAGGCCTTCCCTAGCTCTCAAGGCCCCAGTATTTCCGCAGACAGCATTCCTGCAGGTCCTCCTCAGTTCAGTCAGGAGGAGGATGAGGAGGAATATTTAAGTAGTGGGGGCATTGAAGGTGGGGATTCCTCAAGGGAGGATTTTGTGTGCCCAGAAACCCAAGGACTAGTACGTGGCTGGGAGGAGGAAGTGCATGATGGGGGTCATCCTCATTGACCAGGAAGACTCAGAAGCTAATGCCACCTCCAACCTACGCTGCATGGGCTCCCTTATCCTTCAAAGCCTGCTAAAGAACCCCAGGATTCGTGCTATCAAGGAGAGGGATCATTACTGGTTGGCAACCCTTCTTGATCCAAGATACAAGGGTAAAGAGGGAGGACAGGATGAAAAAACTTGAGGGCGCTCTAAAGCGACACTTGTGTAACATTTTTCCAGGCACTGGTAGGTTACCAAGTGATGACACATGTGCTTCTCAGGCTGCAGTTGATCAGAGGAAGAGCAGTGAAAGGGGCCGCTTGACTGATGCCTTTTCCAATTTTTTTATTCCACGACGCCCAGGGACGTCAAATGTAGGCACCCATTGCCAGCGTCTTCACCGTATGGTGCAGAACTACCTAGGGGCAAGGGCACACCTGGATACCTTTACAGCAGATGATCCACTGGCTTACTGGGTGTTGAGATTGGATCACTGGCCAGAACTTAGCCAATATGCTATGCAGCTACTAGGTTACCCTTCATCCAGTGTGCTTTCTGAAAGCACGTTCAGTGCCGCTGGAGGTTTTGTCACAGACAAAAGACTGCGTCTGTTCGACTCTGTAGACCGGCTGACATTTATAAAAATGAATCAGTTCTGGATCAGCAGCTATCAATCCCCTGATGCTGACATAACGGAATAGATCAGGGATCTCTTCTGCATTCACAAGACCTCCACCACTGCACTCTTCCACAATACCACAAAGGTGTTACGGTGTGAAGACACTTGCTGCCACCAAAGGCGCAATATTTGGCTGCACTGCCACTGACGCCTATATTACCAGATTTATATCACTTTAATATTGGATCACAATTTAATATATGTCCAACGCTGCACTCTTCCACAATACCACAGAGGGGTTACGGTGTGACGGCACTGTTGCCGACACTAAAGGCCCAATTTTAAAGCACCTATTGTTACTTTCATCCAAAGCCTGCATAAGTTTCACCATAATTTAGCCCAAAAATCACTAACTTGTTCTGCGCTGTCCTAAAATGTCTCCTTTTTTAATACAGACTGCTGCCCCCAAGAAGTTGTTTATGAATAG